>VUQG01021821.1:27662-40340 GCA_015106755.1 Etia nguti | reverse complement strand
GTATAGTGTCACGGGAAACGGTCACTCCAGTTTGGCTTTCTACTGCTTTAGCTAACTGCAGTGAACTTGCATGGCGATTTTCTTCAACCCTTCTCATCAGAAGACGCTCCTGTCGAGATGTTAACTTCCGTAGACGGCCTGGACGTCTCTGTAAGATGGTTGCACTTCCATCTTTCTTAAAATTTTGGATCACTTTTGCTACAGTATTTTGACTGATATGTAAAGCTTTGCTGATCTTCTTGTAGCCTCACCTCTTTTGTGTAAAGAAATGATTTCCTTTCTCAGATTTTGTGACATTTCTCTTCCATGTGGAGCCATTGCTGACAGCATGAAATGGGAAGGGCTTTTCTTTGTTAAGTAATGCCCTTTTATAGTCACCTGTCTGCTGGACACCTCTTTAATGAATCATTAGACTCACCTGTGGTTGAATGACTGTTAATTCGAATTTTGTAGTCCTAAATTGGGATGTACTAATTTTTGCGACATGGGCTTGAGTGAATTTGTTAGGAAAACCACTTTTTTTTTGTGTGCAAATTAACAAATCTTGTTTGCAATCAATGGCCCACATTTGTGGGAGTATTTTGTAGTATAGTATCTCATAGAAAATATTGATTCTGGAAGGAAACTAAAGGTTTTCTGACAAATGTAGTGCGGTGTACTCATTTATGCTGAGCACTGTATGTCCATTCCATAACAATGGCTCAACCATGTTTGGCAGATAATGTGGTGTCCTGATAATTGTATCAGCTCTTAGATGTTTTATAGCAAAGTCTAATCTGACTTCCTGTGTAGTGTAACCAGTTGTTTGCATCTTGTTGTAATCCCTTCGTATTCACATTAATGAAGGCATTGTTGACTTTGTAGGTTCCATCCCTGAGAGTGTTTTTTACTTCGTTAAATATTGTGAAAGAGTTTTCTTAATTTTGGAAAAGATTATACAGTCATACACTTCAGTTGTCTTCTATGGTCTTCCAAGTGTTTTGCTTCATTTTAAGAATGTACAGACTGTTGATTTGGCTACTTTTAATTTTTTTATTATGTCTGATAGACTTAATTTGTTTTTTATGCCTAATACACTTTCTTCACATGCATTCACAGTTCTTTTGAAAGCTTATTGAGAGTTCCAAAGAAAGCAAAGTTGCTAAATGCAAATTGAACACCTGGAATCAACTGCAGACCTTGTATCTGCTTAATTTGTCATGGAATAACAATCAGTTGTCCAGTTACTTTTGAGCCTCTGAACCTGTGTATAACAAATAGCTGTAATTCCTGAACAGATAATGAAATATTTCTGTTAAACCCATTGATTTTAAGATGACATTTTGTACTTCAGTCACATTGATTATGTGGTTTAAAACTGACTGTGGTGGAGTACAGAGTTACACACTTTGATGTCCTGTACCAAATAGCTGGCCATACTATTTGTCAGATAATTTCCCTAAAGATGCACCACCAGGCACCTCCCAAATGCTGTGGAGAGAGCCTGGTCAGTGACTTCAGTTACCAGAGGTGAGAACTCTTTTGTGGGCATTAGTTTGACTGAACTCTTCTATTCCCTGACCTACAGAAATAAATGAAAAGTCTATACATATTTTAATAGTAGGTTTATTTTAATAGTGAAAAAATAAACTGTCAGTAAAATAATGAAGACAAAAAAGACCCCAAAAAACAAAATGTTTATTTGTATTTCCTCCACTCTATAGGACATCTTAACACACGCTAAGGTACTGCAAGCACCAATCACAGCTATTAAGCATATAAATGTGTGGTTACAGCTTTGTATTATTATAATAGTTGCACAGGGCATAAATTATATGTAATTTTACTAGAGAAATAAAGCGATGGCTGGGTGCAAAAGATGCAGTATGACATGCAGCCAATGACCCTGGCCGCCGGCCCCTTGATTTGGACAAAAACCTGCAGGCCTTTGTGGTTCGTGGTCAAAACCTTCAACGTCCCGCGGCCACCGATGTACCCCAGTGCATCTTTGTTTGTTGTTGTTGACTTTGACATGTTCCCAGTTCACAATCAGTTCCAATCCTCATAAAGTCAGGAAAGGACAGTAAGTATAAAATTATGACTTTAAAGATGGCTGGCTGAAGGACGGCAGACACAGTGGCCCAATTCCAGTCCAGAGTTTACATGATTTCTTTCCATGACGAGTGGAGTCTGATGTGGAGTCTGGTGAAGGGTCTTTCATTAGCTGGCCTAATAACAGCACTGGAATTAGGCCAACTTGTGGAGTCTAGACACTCTGATGATCTTGATTATCACAGATGTAAAAACAGTTTGAAAAAATTAATAAAGAAGTTAAAAAGACAGGAAGTTCAACGGAATTTTTTCAATAATCACAGTTTTTGTTAATTGAAGTTAACTATTGGTGATTTTTGAAATATTTTTTATCAAGGCCCAGAATGATCAATTAAAGACATTTTAATTATGTCCATATGAAGGTAAGATGTCGTTGAGTTATAACTAAGAACTACTTAAGCAAAGTGTGAGCTCAGGCAGGTCACAGTGTCATGTCCAACAACATCATATCATACAAGAAACTGACCGGCATGTTATGTAAGCTGCTTTAATCTGCTTACATTTCCTGTATGTGCAAACTGCTTTGCAACCTACCACCACTCCTATCTTTTCTGTAATGCTGTATCTGGCTTAATCCGTTGTCACAGATATCAGATCTGTTCTGTCCTTGGGGTGAGGGGTGTCTTGCATTCCATGTATGCACATGGAAGCACAGGGAAGTGCCAGAACAGAGCAGTGCTAGCAAATATAAATCATTAGGCACAGAAATATCAATATTCTTGTGACTCAAACAAAATTAGTGCCATTTTAGATAGGAAAATAGATAGTTTGAATGATTTTTACTGGGCTCTTTCACTTTCTTATCTCTTACACTTGAATAATTACACTTTTTATCTAACTAACACATGACAAATAGTAGATTTAATGTAATTAAACTGCAAAAACACATTCATTAATGATCATCTTTTGGACTTTGTTAACGATTACCCCTTTCTGAAAGTCATCGACTGCGATCTGACTCAGTCACACATTTACCCTAGCCACTATAAAATAATTATGTGAAGAATGTGCTGATGTTAATTAAAGAAAGTTTAATCTGTCAGTGACTGGCAGCCACCTAAGCAATGAGTTCAGTCACTCAGGTACGTCTGCCTCTATTTGTCTCTTTGCACTCTGGTCAGCACTTTCTATCCTTGACACAAACTGAACAAAGTCTCATCGCTGCAAGTTGCTGTTCATCAGGAGGACAGTAGCCGTGGACTATTTTTGACTGCACATGCCAAGAGCATCAAGAGAAGGCTGGCTGGCCTTTGGTCAAGACAATAGCTGATGTGCTTTAAAAGCAAACCCACAGGGAAACTTGAGCAATTTTCATATATAAACTTCGGGCAGTTTTGGCCGAATCAGGCCATTTGTCACAGTTGTCCTTTCTCACATGTGGCACACAGCAGGACATAGTACATGTCAGACGATTTTACTGCACTGCCTGGATGAAGCAGCACGCATGATGCCCACGCAGTGAATGCACCAGACTGTTAGCTGTGCTATTCCCACATGGGGATAATTCAGCATTACACAGACTTTGTACTAGGAAGATGGAAGATGAACATTTAAACACTGGCTATTATACATGTTCTCACCACTGACTGCACATGTGAGATGGATGTAATCCATGGTTTCTGGATTCTTCAATTTTTAAATGTTAGCATTGGATGCCATCTTTTTTGGTTTTGTGTGTGTGGGATGGGCATGTAGGTTTGAGTGCTAAGTTATCAGCTAGCACACCTAGAAAACTTGAAATGCTCTATCCATAGACTATATGACTGCAACACACAAAATACTAGAATTTCACTCATGAAAACTGTAGTGTAAACGTACTGGACGGTCTGTACCACATAGAATGTGGTAGATAATTTCATTAAATGCTCCAAAAGGCACATGCAGCACAAACACAGCGGGGAGGTCCAGTTTAGTAACTCAGTTAGCAAAGCTGATGGATGAGTTTACTTAGATTTGATTGCAAATAATACAATTACAAAAACAGTCTTACGGAATAACTTGCATTTACCTTTTTGAAAAAAATGATTGGAAATTAATTGGAAAGAATTTTCTAACAACAATGAAAATCCAATCTTTTAGCACAGGCTGTTTATTAAAAGGACCACATTCCAGATGGGAAGATTTTTTTTTCTTTTTTTTTCTCCCTTTATGCTTCACATAGTTCCACCGCGTTGAACCAACCAGGTCCACGATAAACCTGACCTCCCTCCATGGAACTTAACACCCTTGTCATCCTCCATTGCTGCTGATGCTGCTGCAAAACTGTGTCGGGTGTTATTTCCTGCCTCCGGTGTCACCTCCTAGGCTGTGGCTTGCCCTTTTATCTCTGTAATAAGTAGTCAGCATAGCGAGATGAGACACACTGTCCGAGTGACTCCCCTCCCAGGAATGTGATAGCTCAAAAAGACTGTAAGAGCATATGAAAGGATAGGAAGGTATTGTGTGTGTGTGTGTGTGTGTGTGTGTGTGTGTGTGTGTGTGTTTGACTTTCGGTTTCAGTCAACATGTGTGTCCTACTGTGTGTGTGGTGAGTGGTCAAGTGTCAGAAGTGCAACTTTCTAGTGCAAACACTGCTGGCAGCTCTCCATAGTAATCAAATCACAAGTCACGAAACCCAGCATGGATCAGCTCTGAAGTTCACACAAGTTTAAAGTCGTGTGGGCTTAAGTGTGTGCGTGTGAGTGTGTGTTTGCAGTTGTGAACCACAATGAAGGAGTGGGATTCTACGTGTGTTTGTGTGCCTGTGCCACAGCTACACCGGGGTCATCAGAGTGCCATTCATAGTCACAGTTTGTGACGGGTGTCTGACAAGCCCCACAGGAGAATGCTTGATGTGCTGATCCAGACAAGATTTTTTTTTTCTTCTTGGAAACAAAAAAAAAAAAAAAAATGCAAGTTAAAGAAACACTCTGAACTCCCTGCTTAAAAACTGTCACCACCAGGGAGCTTGCGCTTTCAGTCATATGTACTTTACATGCTCTTCACGGATGCGTTGTGACTGTACCTCATGCTGCGAATACAAAATGATAAAAAGTAATAAAAAAGAGTCAAGAGTAGGTAAGATAAAGAAAAAAAAGGAGACAACAAGGGACTGATAAATTGTTGCCAGTGAAGGGGAAAAAATCAAAACAAAAAATAAAAGATGTGTTCGATAACAAACAAAAAACAACAACAAAACCCAGCAAGGAATATTTCTTGCTCGCTATCTCAGTTATCTCTCAATTTCTGAACTCCCTGCAGCTTGTGCAATCTCTCGTTTTACTCCACCAAAGTGACGCATCCTCCATTCAGCTGTTTTTTTTCCTCCCTCTTACAGACAGATACCTTATCCTGATCCAGATTACGATGTTAAGAAATGTTTTCCCCTAAATGGCCACGATTAAAAAGAAACATTATTTACTGCTATTCATACTTCACTGCTATACGGGTCTATGAGATGAACTTATGTGGTAGCGCTACATCTTTGATTGTTCCTTCAACAACCTGCATCAGCTCTACAGGTAGGTGCCGTCCAGTTGTTGTTGTTGTTTGCCCAAGTATACGGTTATCTCCACTGTGACTCAACGTTCCTATGAGTTAATCTGATGTCTCTTGTACCTCCTTGTTATGCACAAAGTGTCCTTTGGCATCACTGCTTTGATGTTATAGTGACTTTTTTCACATTTCATTTACCTGGATAGAACCATCATGACATGAAAAGAAGATGTGAAGTGGAATTTTAAAAGTAAGGTTTCTTCCTGTTAAAAGCAAGTTTTTCCTTCCCACTGTCGCCAAAGTGCTTGCTCATACAGAAGGTGTCTGATTGACACTTACGATAAAAATCTTACAAGATTTGGCACTATATAAAAAAAACTGAACCGAATTGAACTAAATTAAAAAAGAACCGTGATGATCAAAGAAAATGAGTGATCTTACACTAGGGTGTGTGATGTGGATGTGCTGTGGTGAAACAGCAATGTCCTGACTACAAAAATTATGGTAAACTCTCAGTTCTCTTTTAAATGTAATCATTCATCATTTTTTGGTTAGGTTTAGGCAGCAAAAACTACTTGGTTACTTTTATAGGGAACTACTCGGTTCAGTGTAGTCATTAGTGGCCCTTTTTGTGTGTGTTTTTTTTTTCCTGCCTCTTTCCTGCGCAAGAGTTATGGAGACTGTTATGAATACTGGGACAGAATTTGTATGCTGAGATGGACAACATGCATGGCAGCATTTGCTTAGGAATGTTTCTCTCTTTTCCTTCAGCGGGCTCAACAGTTATTCTGTAGTAGCCTATTAATAGTAACATTACGTCTGTAGCTGCTAACCACAGATGGCAGTAAATCTTAGTAAACACAGACTCAGCTTATTGCTTGGCTTATGTGAATGTACCACGTGAAATGTGGTGGGATCATTTTTAAATCACACATGGTCCTCTGGCAATACTAATCCTGTGTAAACAGTGTTTAACGGTCCTTCTCTTAACTTGTCGGTTTCTCTGAATATAATATTTTTGCAGAACTGGCAGGTGTGCTTTTAAGCGAATTTCATGGAATGGAATAGTTTTTAAGGAAGAATATTAGGTCTGTTACTGCGTTAAAGCATCAAGCCATACATTCATACATCCATCCATTCATGCATTTTCTGCCACTTATCCTGGTCAGGGCTGTGAGGGGCTGGAGCCTATGCCTTTTGTGATACTGCAAGAGTTGGGGTCCACTCTGAACATGTCAACATTCTGTCACAGTGCTAACAAAGAGAGACAGACAACCATTCACACTCACATTCACACATATGGCCAATTTAGAATGACTGATTAGAGAACATGTAAACTCCACACAGATAGGCCCCAGCCAGGATTTGGACACCCTGTATTATTATTATTATTATTATTATTATCATCATTATTATTATTAGCATTCCCTTGCGTCATCTAAATGGAACAAGATTATTTGTCAAGCTTTATAAATAACTAAAACCCAATAATCTAAGATCACCTTTTGCTAACTTAGAAGGCAAAAACAGTTTTGATTGGCAGACTAATTAATGTTCACAACCTGTAGCTTCAACCTGAAAATGAGATGAAAGGCGTAAGATATCAAATGTTTCTTAATTACGTCTGACACATTGGTATAAACAGGTGCAGCGTACTTATTTTTACACCTTTTTTTAACAAGTGACTTGATTCAAACACAGGAGATCTGCAAGGAGAACTGTTATTCTGATAAGCTGCTCTTTACATGGAAAATTTTAAGTTTTAAGAGAGCGAAGAAATTCTCCTGCAACTGATATAAAGTGGTCAGTTTTGTTGGCAAACACCCAGTCCATGTGATAAGCCTGTTTCCATCCAAATTCAGGCCACAGTATTTAACAGGTTTAAGGTGATTTTTACTTACAGCAGGAGACTACAGTTGGTTTGGCTCCAACCTCCTAGCTGAGTGTGTTTGGTATATTAAGTGAGGAGAGGCATGTTTTGGGTGCGTACACCTGGCTACCTGCCAGAACTAGTTCTGTAAACTAAGTATGCCCTAACTGCTAGCATAGTAATTAAAACTAACAAAATGCACTTGATTAGCTGATCATCAGCAAGTGTGAGCACCTCGGGTAGTTTCGTAGTCTTTAGTAGTTTGCTGGTCTGGAGCGTTCAGGTGTAAGTTAGCACAATGACATCCTAGAAAATTAACTGCAAGCTCAGACTGTGCAATGCTCAAAGAACCTGCCTAACTTTTTACTCGGGTGCTATGTCCATTCATCTTTGGTGGTGTATCGTGTCTTCTGTATGCTCTCCCCAAACAAACAGAGAAACCTATTTACACAAGTGAGAAGGTGGAGAATATTTTTTGCATGCTACATGTGAAAAATAGTGTTTCTTTCTTAACAACTTGGTTATTTTAATATTATACCATAGTCATGCATGAAAACTGCTTGGTTAAGTTTCGGATGTTCACAAGAACATGGTTGAGCATTGAAATGAGCTAGCTAGCTAGCTTTTAGTCTTTATATAAACCTTAGCTATGCTAAGCTAACTCCCAGCTATAGCGTAACTATTAAAGAACATACATGACGTTGGCACTAGAAACAGAACATACTTTTATTCTTTTACCTTGAAGTACTCAATGATAATATTCTACTACCTGTGAGCTTTCAATTTCCATTTAACAACTGAAAGTGTTCCCTCCAGCTTCAGATGAACCCCTGGCTGCCTGAACCTTTTATAGACTTTAATTGTAATTTGCAATTATCGGAGTAAAGAGAGATAAATTACCCTAAGATTTTTTTTTTTCAATTGAGACTTGCATCCAACATGAAACTCTACCTAAAACCAGCTTTATCATGTATGTTACACATATCTGTGGCAATAAAATGAATACCAATTATGGGACCCAAAATCTGTGAGATCAAAGACGTGAGCATCTATTAACATCATTTTGAGACACCAGGTATCAGCGAGAGGAAGGAGGCAATGAAAATGAGAACAGGTAGAGAGATTCAGTAATCATCACTTATGAAACTGAAGCTCATATTTCACCAATTTGTGTCAGCCTGGCAGCTGCCCTGTTGAATATACTCGTTTGAACTGTAGTTTCTCATCATTTAGAACATTTCTGGATGAATTCAGGGAAGAAAAGGATGAATGAGCGAGACCCAGGAGAAGAAAAAGTGCTTTGGAGGCTGTAAAATGAAATGTCACCACTTTCGAATTGCTAAAAGCAACAAGTCTATTTGAGTAATGAATGAATGCGTTCCACCGCATTCCTCTCTTTTCCTGGTTTTTCACGCCTAACGTTTTTTTTTTTTTTTGTAAGCGTGTGTGCGTGTGGGAGAGCTATCACATTTGTCTCCATTGCAAACCCTAAAGCTAGGATAAATGAGTTTAAATGATAGAGTATTTGCATCACTGAGCAAGATTTTGGATGAATGAGCTGCAGCTCTTGATGAAATTCTTCTCCAGGCTCACCATAAAATTTCGACCACGTGAGGCTCCAGCAATTCAATTATTCTGTTGGATCAACCTCAGTGTACGCCATCGTATTTGCATTTGCCTGCAGATGGGAAAAAGTAAGTATGAATATTGGAATGGTTTTATTATGACATTGCAGATAACTATGACAGTTAAATGGTGAATTTAAAGCAAACTGACAGGTACCCGGAGTGCAAATGTATTTATGTATTCATGATTATATCTGATTTTCCCTGCGCCTCAACTGTAATATTTATAAGAAAGTGATAATAAATAATTAACAGTGGCACATGAAGACTGAAGATGGTCCAAACCAAATGTATGTTGGCTGCAGTTGTCCAGTTTTTCCTGCCCAAGCCATGAAAAAGAAATAAAGAATAATCTGAAAGATTTTAGCCTTATATAACATTAATTTTTCTCATGCAACAAAATGCTAAAGTCAGTCATACTTAACTCTGTGGCATGACAAAAATCCTAAAGGCAGTACTTTATTGAGTCAAAGTATGACACATAAGCCTTATAACTCATATTTTATATATTAGGAAGTAACTATTAGAAGCAGTGTTCTTTTAAACACATACAGTCTGTTTACTGTACAGTAATAAGAGTTCATTCATGCTCTTATTACTTCGAGATTGGACTATTGCAATTCTCTTTATCTAGGCCTCCAACTTTCCCCCATCCAATGCCTGCAACTAGTCCAAAATGCCGCAGCACATCTTTTAAGTGGCACCAGAAGACATGATCATATTACACCTGTCCTAGCTAACCTTCACTGGCTCCCCGTCAAATACCGTATCATTTTTAAAATCCTTTTATACACTTTTAAAATTTTAAATAACTTGGTGCCCAGCTACTTAATCGACCTCCTTGACCTATACACCCCCAAGAGAGCACTTAGATCCTCTAACCAGTGGCTCTTATTGCAACCAATGTCCCAACGGAAGACTAGGAGGGATCGTGCTTTTGCCGCACCTAAACTTTGGAATAGCCTGTCGATTGATGTCCGTGGTCTTTTAAATGTGCTATAGAAATAAAATTGAAACTGAAACTGAAACATAAACATTACCTACAGTTTGGGTTCATTAGGTTTTGGAGAATGAGAATTTATTTATTTATTTTTTACCCCTTTTTATTTATTTTACCTCTACACACCACAACAGTGGATTTTAAATCAGTCAAAATGTGACCGAAGTGCAAACTTTCAGCTTTATTTCAAGATGTTTGACAAAAGTATTGCATTGACTGTTTCTGGATCTTATATTTTTTGGACCTTTTCCCAGTTCCAGTAAAAACCTAATATAATGAAAGTTCAGCACTTGGAATCATCTCCAGGTCCTGGAGCATCATTTGTTAAGAAACAATGAGGGAACAGGAAACAATCAGCTTTAGCCCTTCACCTGGCCATGAAACTGCTCATCAGTCAACTATCCAATTGATTTTGAGCCTCTGAAAATGGGGTAAAATACTGAAAATACCTCTGAAAATATTGTGTATGTATTAACCCAAGCCAAAGTATGAGAAAAAAACACGAGCATGAGAAAGGGTGATGTTGACCCAGCTGGTTCAATTTCACTAGTTTCAGATATTTTGAAGGAGTTGGTGCACAATTAGAGTGATGTAACACTGCAGTCTCCATAAAGAAGAGGGAGGCAACAAAAACTACAAATTTCGTCAGAGAAAATTTTTTTTTTATAAACACAGCAGCTTTGCACGTTCTCCCCTAAAGCTCTGTTCACTGAAACTTGATCTACACATGAAAATGTGGCATCAGTCGCTCTATATTTCCAGACTGATCCAAGTCATATGCATTATTTATTCTCATAAATCTTGGTTTAAGGTACTGCGTGTTGGTAATTCAGGACAGCAGGCAAGTGTATTTTACTAAATGTGTTTCTTTAAGCAAAAATGGATCATTTCCTCCTCATGAAACATCTCTTAATTGTATGTCACGTTAACATGTTGGACTCTGTTTGCAGTAGTAAATCAATTAACTGGCACATAGAGACAGAGGACCAGAAGTGGAAAACTGTCTGTTGTTACTCGGTCAGACAGAACCTTTTGTTTTTTTCATATGTGTGTGGTCTGAGTGGTATAAACAAATGCAGAACTTCATTTATATTTAAGAGGGCATCCTTTTTTGTGGAACCACTGTTTACATTTACACACGTGATTGTAATTGTGAAGCTGAGCAGACCACTGAAGGCAGTTCACAGAACATAAAAGATGATCATGACTGCAGTCATACTGTAAACGAGAAGCCGCAGATCACCAATCAAAGCAAACCGGGTCTCAAGGAACAGCTGTGGCTCATGGGAATTGTTTCATGTCATATGCGCTGTGTGACAGCACTCATAACAAAGGCATGGGAAGAGGTTTTCATCTGTACTCTGAAAGCATTTTGTGAATTGAAAAAGGAATAAAAATGTATGTGTTCTTTAATGAGAGACATTTGCTCTTTGAATGTATCAGAGTGCCGGGCTGTTTCTGTTTCATTCTAGCTTTTCAAGCCTGAGTGTAAGACTTATGATTGCAGGAAAGGAGTTATTTACAACAAAAACCAGTCGGTTTTTCTTTGTGTGCAGACTCTGATCAGCTGACCTGTGCTCTGATACTCACTGATTTTTGTGGAGCTGAATTAAACAAGATAAGCAAAATTTTCACAGGACGAATGGCTGATTTTCAAACCCTAGGCACAATAAAGCGATTATAAAAGATAGACTTTGGTGAGTGAATCTAACCAACATCATCATCCTGAATTTACTTTGAGGTCTGCTACCCTTGATGCCACCTAAAATGGCCATGAACACCACCAGCTGCTCTGCACCAGTCCAACATAGTTCATTACTGTAACTCGTCCACAATAGTGAAAACTAACCATTTTAGCCTGCACTGAACTGAGCTTAATAAACTCAGCCGTCTGCTCTTTGCTCCCTCAAGTATAACAGGACTTTGAAGTAAATTCTTGACCATCTCACACTTCTGTTTAATCAGTTTTCTGTTTGACGTTTATTCAGCTGTGTGAAAACTATAACTTTAATCTCAGCCAAACCGATTTACTCAGGAACAAATAAAACACTGAAAAAAGCCAAACAATAACATTTTTAAGTTATCTAAGTTATCTCGGAGCACTTTTGCAAATATGTGATGTCTTGATAAACAGAGCAGATATTTGAAGTTTACACAGCTACATTCTCACCTGAAAATATCTTAAAAGTTTATTTTGTGACCCAGAAAGAGTAATATTAAAACTAAGTAGCTGCTGTCATGGTTGGAAACTGGAATTGACTGGGCCACGCTATGAATTCTGGGATAGGTTGGGCCACGAAGGATACACCTGACCAATCCTTCAAATCTGGGGAAAAGGAGGACACATTTGTCGGACGAATTTGGAGGAGTCTATGAATATTGACAGCATTCATCGCATTGCTGTCACTTAATCGGCCTACAAATGCGGCCTCCGAAGGATGTGGCCCCTGAATTTGGACACAGCTACGATACCGGAGACTGCTTCTTCTTCTTCTTCTTTGGCGTTTAACGGCAGCTGGCATCCTTTTAGATGCATTGCTGCCATCTTCTGTTTCAGTCCGTTACTACACTCTTAAATCCTACTACTTATTCCTGCGTCCTTCAAAGCTTCAAACGAC
>VUQG01021821.1:0-27642 GCA_015106755.1 Etia nguti | reverse complement strand
TAAGTGACTTATATATCACGTTTAACCTGAGTAGTGTAAGACCGCGGGGGTCTGAAAACGATGTGCCGGGAGTTCGCTGTTCTCGCCGGCTCTAGTGACCCTCGACCTCCCGGTCAGCTATCGAGCTGGTGGGTAACAGACGTCTCCGAAAACGTCGGAGCACTTTTGCAAATATGTGATGTCTTGATAAACCGAGCAGATATTTGAAGTTTACACAGCTACATTCTCGCCTGAAAATATATTAAAACTATTTTGTGACCCAGAAAGAGTAATAAGAGTAACATTAAAACTAAGTAGCTGCCGCCATTGCTGGAAACTGGAATTGGCTGGGCTGCGCTGTGAATTCTGGGATAGGTTGGGCCACGAAGGATACACCCGACCCATCCTTCAAACCTGGGGAAAAGGAGGACGCATTTGTAGGAGTCTTCGAGTTTGGACAGCCTTTGTTGCGTCGCTGTGACATAATCGGCCTACAAACGCAGCCCATGAATTTGGGCACAGCTACGATACCGGAGACTGCTTCTTCTTCTTCTTCTTCGGCGTTTAACGGCAGCTGGCATCCTTGTAGATGCATTGCTGCCATCTTCTGTTTCAGTCCGTTACTACACTCTTAAATCATACTACTGTACATATTCCTCCATCTTTCAGGATCTTACAAAGCTCCAAACGATGCGTCGACTATTAAATTAGTCGTCGACGATTTTGATAGTCGACGTAATTGTGACTAGTCAACTAATCGTGGCAGGCCTGAATAGCTCACAGACACATTTAATGACACACTGCACACAAGTGGTTTGCATGTTTGGTGATATTTGTCATTTGCTGAAGTAGCTTACCACCACAAACACAAATGTATTTACATCTGCACCTTTAACACAGCACAAGAATTAACAGAAAATAGGATTTGTTTAGGGTCTAAGCAGACAGTGGGATGACGTTATTTGGTAACATCAAAGAACTCATTCAACACTAATATGTATTAATGTGCCTATCACATTTAATTGCTCATTAATTCAAGGTGATGGAATGCCACTCAGATCATTTCTCTCCATCCCTACACCGTGCTGCATTGTGGTCTGGATTTATCAGTTACTTTTATGGTATGGTGTGATCTAGTGATCTAGTGCAACATTTCCTTTGGTAAATAGTGAATCGTTGGTTTTTGTCTTCATATGTCACTATTTGTGCTACTGCATACTGCATACAGATTGCTTCTTAAAAAAGATTCCATGTCCATCAGCAGTAGTAGTAGTAGATTTTAAATATTACTAAAATCTGCAACAAATTCATGCTTTGCGTTTCTTCTTTTATGCTTTTCGAACCACAAATGAACTACACCACAGTTATTTTGGTAGCACATGACTTTTAAAGGCAAGTCTAGAGCCAGCTTGGTTGTGTGAGCCCAAACACACTTTAGGATAGTGTTACTATCAACTTACTGGTTTAGTGAAAGTCTGTTGAATTTGGTTTTGTCTTAATATAATTTAAAAGTTAGGCAATAACCATTATACTTGTACCCACACATTCTCCTCATAGAGGACACCTTTTTTACCTCTTGTTACTTACTTCATTATTATTAATAATGAGGTTGCAGTGCATTTTAATGCACACATTCATCACCACTTAATGTATTGCTACTGCTGGCTTGTGAGTAATAATTTATAATAATCACTAAATTGGACCAGAACTAAAATGGTGCAAAACCAATATTGTTGGTCTTAGTAAAAGGAAACTGAAGGACAAATATCAAGGGAGAAGAATAAAATGGACAAACGCTTCAGATTTTTCAACACCAATTTTCTCACAAGCATGTTTTTTTTAATACGATGAGTTACTGTTCCACTATTTCGAGCGTGATTGAGCAGATGCAAACGCATGCACCTGCACATTACCATGAACTCAGTTTCCAAGGCGTGCAAAAGCTATGGAAAAGGTGATTTGACAAACAACGGGTTATTGTGACTGTGGGTTGAGAAAACAGGATACTGTAGCACAATCCTATTGTCCTCTGATGAAACAGCCATCAGCTAATTTGAGCCTGTAAACTAAGGTTGAATTGATAGTGCATTGCTCCACAATGTGTAATTGCCTATATGGGACCCATTCCTTTGTGAGTCTATCTGGAGATGACGCAATCTATTGTCTGTGCTTTTGGACTTCCACCGAAATGTGGAGAAAGGTCATTCCGTGACTCTGTTACATCCTTATTCTGATTGAAATCACCTTCCTTTTTCATGTCTCTTTTCCTATAGCTAAAAAAAATACGGTCCTACAGGTAAACCCTCTGCATGGGACTGATTGATGTGGATATACTGCGTTTCACATAATCAGATGAAATGTGGGGTATAAGTAAAGCATGCTGTTTGCTGGAGTCTGACACCACATGCAGGCTAAATTATATCCATTGAGGCATCAAACAGAGGTTTGAAATGAACTCCTCAGATCCACTGATTGTTAACAAAGAAATGCAGCCTTGTGCATTCCATAAGGGAGAGGAAGAGGGTCTTTTTGTTGGAGATATGGGACCAATAAAGGACGATGCCTCTATGGTAAAAGGAGGTCTTTGTGCATGAACAAGGTCTCAATGTGGCCTTTGTAAATAGGGCTGCTGGGATCGGCTGTCAAACTGAGGACGGAGAATCATTCTGATTCTTTATCTGCCACTTTGTTGCCATTGTGGGCATAAAGTGCTCATTTAGATTTTTTTTTATAACGGAGAGGGGGGATATTGAGGCATTTGAGGCCTGAGCAGGCTATGGTATGGGTGTGTGGGTGGAGGACGTAGGTAGGCATATGAGTGTGAGACGTCATGAAATACTTCAGCTACATGGCAGTCTCTGTAACATCTGTATGTGCTATTAAAATGCCACTAAATGGCCTTTTTACCCCAGTTCCCTAAACATTGCTACCTTAAACATTGCTACCTTAAACATTGCTACCTTAGCAACCCGGCCTTCTGTGTGTGTTTGATTAGTTTTTATTCTCGGTCTTGCCGGGTAAAAGTTTAATGGAACATTTCAAACTGCTCTATTCATGTTATAAAGTTCAGTGGAAACAGTGCTGGGTGTTTTAAGGCGTCATAAAAGAACTTCCAAATATATCAAAAGAGCAGCTTACTCTGTTGTTTACAACAATGAAATTGAGCAGATTTTTTTTAAGTCCATCTGTTTTGAGGTATCTATGCTTGAGGTGCTGTTCTATACATGTTATGTTGTGCTCATGGTTTTGTCGAGAGTTTAAATGTTTCTGCTTCACAGGCAATATGTGCTCGAATTAGACCGTGAATGGGGATTTTATTCAAAGCACAAGATTGATGGGAAGTTGTACAAGCCTCAGCTCTGACTTAATTAATGTCTCAAGCTATCTCAGTTAGCTTAGGGTCTTGCCACCTCTGACCTGTGGGTTGGGAAAGCCGGCGAGTGACTACTTTCATTTTCTTTCTTCTGGTCTGTGTTGTGCTTGTGTCATGTCTAGGACAGATGAGCCTGTGATGGTGGGTGGTTTGGTTGGTATGCAGACATCTAAGGGCAGATTGTCCCCGTCGGTGACTGGACCCAGCTTCTTCTCCTTCTTTTTTTTTCCTCATAAACAGACGACCATCCATTATGAATGGATGTCCGCTGTGACTCATTCGAGCCATTTCCAAAACACCCTTTCCGCAGAAAACACTTAGATATACAACTGTGCAGACAGTAGTATAACAGTCATCCATGCTGATATAACAGAGGTGCTGGCATGATCAGCAGCGTACACAAACACAGATAGTCACACCTGAAGTGCACAATATGTAATGTGGGCTTTTTTTGTGTGTATTTTGTTTTTTCGCAGGGTGGGAAGAAGCACAGTGTCCCCTGTGGTGGAAGAGACTGCAGCGGAGGCTGTAAATGTTTCCCAGAGAAGGGTGCCAGGGTAAGTTTCCTACTTTAACTACTGTTCCAAGTAGCTCTGCAAATACCACTCTCTCCCTCCCTCTCTGTCTCTGTTTCTGTCTTTTCCCTTTTTATCTTCAGTGTTAACCAGCTCTACCAGCTGCTTTTCAATCTGGAATACCAAATAAGGCCATGATCACACATGACGGTGTATTTAAGTCTCAGGAAAAGATGAACTTACAGGCTGCATAGGGGCCAGTATACAATAAATGTGGTTTTCTCTAACCTATGAATCTTATGAAAATCAGGGCTGGAAATGAACCCCGAGTAAGTTCCCTTTAATTGGACCACAAGCATAAATTCAACTTTGAATTACTTCAGGTTAGCCTGATATTGAGGGGCTGTAGATGCATAGCAGCCACGGTGGGGTATTAACCCTTGTGTTGTGTGAGGTGATCATTGTTTCCAGCCCAACTCAACATCTGTGTCATGCCTGATTATAGCCTTCCAGTCATGTCGTGGGTAATCAAAGTGTGACAGCAATGCAAAGTGAACATATCAGATTATCAGTCTATTAAGACTCTTTCACCATATGGAGGATCGCGCTGCTGTAAGTCATTAGTTTGACATACTTATCACCCTTTCTAGCAGTCTAAGAGCTGCATTTCACATCATTAACCTCTGTGAAAGAAAAGGTCAGAGAGGAAGAAGAAGTGTCTCAAGTGAGGGAGAGCAAAAGAGAAAAATGAGAGAGGGTTTTAAATCCGAGAGACAGACATAGACTAAACACATTGAGATAACACGCTCAGAGCGTGTCACGGGTTTCTGCATGACTAAATGCTGTTTTGCTTCTGACACATGCTGCACAAATCATCAGATGGCTTTCTGATTATTACACTAGGGGCTTTACCTCCTTAAAATATCAGCGCTTTGAGAACACCAGCGCCTACTTTCCACAGCAAATAAAAACACATATATGGGTGTTGAAAGAGACGTGACATCATCCGTTCTGCAAAAAAGGTTTTTTCAATAATAAAACTGTTGGATTAAGTGGGGATGTAAAGATGTGCTCCAGTGGTTATCTGAGCTTCCACAAGCTTAGAGAGGAATAAACATATGCCTCTAAAATCTTAGTTACATACTGAGCTCATCCCGAGATCCTCAAACAAGGATCTGTTGGTTAAGAACTGTGACCTGAGATCATTTTACTAACAAAACCACAATATTTCCAAATCTCAGTTAAGTGTTTTTGTCTCCTTCACCTAACCACAGATGTGCACTCAAATCTCTGTCCTGAGCTTTGTTCACCCACATCCATCATAGCTACACAAGTGGTGTTCAAGTTCATAAATGTAGCTCTTCATTTACCCCCTGTTAAAGTTGTCCCTGAACACCATCCTGCCCGTGAATGCATTTTTAAATACTCAAGAGACATTTCGGATTTTTGTGCATTTCAAAGACGAACTTTCCGGATGATTAACTGGCCAGCTTCCTTTTGTTTCTCTGTTCTTCCGAAGACTGCTCATAGGATCCATAAATGTCCCAGCTTAGCTCTGTGATGTGGTAAAGACCATTTACCACATAAAGTCGGGGACTGAAAATCCAGACTTGTAAAACCTCCCGCCTGCGAGAAAGAACACCTCCTGAGGGAGATGACAGCAGGACCTGACAACAGGAATGTCATGCAACTTGACTTTGGCATCCACTAAGAATTTACCAGACCAGCTTTACAGTCGGTCTGACCTTTGGTGTGGATGCAGGAAAGCCTGTAAGAAGTCAGAGCGGGAACTTCCACATTCCATGTCTGAAGGATTCATAAGTCTGACGATGGGCTCAGCAGACCACTTTGGCTTCCTCCTCTCTTTCACTGATTTACTGTACCAGCCAGGAGTGAAGGAAGAAACTGTCATTGTCCAGTGCTGCTGTAAGTGCTAAAACTGTGAATGCTTTTCCTTCCTTGGCATAGTTTGTGCTTCAGCTGTAAAAACAAGAAAACTATCACAGATCAGACATCCTGGTCTGCGAGAGATGAACTACACAAACATTCGTCAAAGACAAATGGTCTCTAACCCAGAGGAAACTAAGGAAACTAGACTCCATTTCCAAGAACACAGGCATTTTATGTTATTCTTGTGTTTGTTTTTTGCATATTTAAAGCTTAAATTTCCTAAATTCTAATAGTTTTGTACATATTTTAACACAGCCAAAATGTTGCAGTGGTTTTTGTTTCACCCCAGTTGTTGCAATTGTTTATGAACACACTAGAAACCAACGTAGGTAGGTCCCCGCAGATCTGTTTGTCCCTCCCATCTCGTTCTAAAAACATTTATTCCGAAAACTTCCCCCTGAGGTAATCATGGAGAAGAGTGCTTCACTGAATGGGTCCGACTCTTCCTGTGCAGCTGTCTGCTTTGGCTGAGATTTCACACAGCTGTCGTGATTGGGCGATGGTTGTTAACAGAGAAATGGCGGCCATCCACGTCGACATGGTGCGTTACTGGAGCAGAATCATTTTTGTCCAATTTCTCCTGTGACATCAGTTTTTCTGTATTCTAGTTTTAAGAAAATAAAAACTGGACCTCAGAGTTTATCACAGGACCGAACAAATGCCAAAGCTGCTTGTTTTGTTTGTAGAAGTCATCCATGTATTTCTGAGGCCTGGCTTCGGTGACGTTTGTACCGCCGCCATCGTATTTGCAAAACCTGGGCGTGTTTGTGAAACTGCATGCTGTGTGTGTGTTTTATACCTCACATAATCCTCATATTTTGAAACTTAGTGACTACGATTTATAGAGCCGACTTAATTTTTCATTCAGTATGGCCCAAAATGAATAACTGAGCCCATAAACTCAGCAGGAAAGTGTTTACAGAAGTCGCGTCAGAAAACCGTTTACCAATAGACTTCCCTAGGGGCAGAAGTCTTCTTCCAACCACAACTATCGCCATCTGGTGGCCTTCAGATAGAATGTAGGTTTTTCCCCTATCTTTTAAGATAAAAACAGAAGATGAAAGGAATGCAAAAGGGAAACAATAAAGTTAAAGTTCAGACAGAGATGAGAGACAGAGAGAGCGTGAGAGAGACTGAAAGAATGAAAGAGACTCTTGGTGGAGACTAAATATGTTAATTTCAGGGCTTTTCTGAGAGCGGAGATGGCGTGCTTCCAAAAGTCCTCATTGTTCTTTTGCGTCATTAGTGGATTTTTTTTTTATTTCCAGTCATGAGAATGGTAATAAAAAGGCAAATAAGTACCCTAAATTGTAGTAATGAGGAAATAAGTTAGGACCACAAAGCGTTTGAAGTAATTCCCAAGACTTTGCTTTGTAGCCGAGGAACATGGGCACAAGTGTAATCACAGTGTGATCAAATAAAGGTGTAAGCAGTTGTGCAAGCTAGTTGGGGTTATAAAGAATCCATTTTATGGTTTCTAATGCCTGGAGAACCAGGATGACATTAGAAACTGAACACACATGCGCACTTTGGACCTTATTTAACAGATCACTGATATGTTTAGTGCTGGGAGGTTTTTTTTTTTGTGACTTGGGTTTCTAGAAGCAGGCACTGGGTTTAACGTTAAAAATGAAACTTTGAAGTAAAAAGATCAGCACACGCTCGTCGACTAGGAAACCATTAGAGGCAGTATGCTGGGAGACATGCTGCCCTTTCCACCATAAGAAACACTGTTATGCGTTAAAGAAGGACAGGAAATGACATGTTCTGAGGAAACTGAGCACAACG
Source organism: Etia nguti (assembly GCA_015106755.1). Taxonomy (NCBI): domain Eukaryota; kingdom Metazoa; phylum Chordata; class Actinopteri; order Cichliformes; family Cichlidae; genus Etia; species Etia nguti. The sequence continues at coordinate 20,037 of VUQG01021821.1, read as the reverse complement.
ACAGTCCACTGATCTTTTTTTAATATAGACGCCCTCTGTGTCTGTGGGAACAAGTTGGTCTCTGTTTGGTTTCATCTATAAATGGTGAAGATTTCCTCGTTCCATGAAAACAATTGCATACCTACATTCTTAATCCAGTACCCGAACCGGTCTTATACTTTCCTGTCTGCTTAGGGATGGCCACTGATAGGAATGCTGCAGGCATCACTAACTTTTACGACTCCTCAATATCCTGACATTTGCACACGCTTTCATGGTAAAAGCAAGGATGTGTTTCTTAACTCTTGAACTGACTGCCTAAAAGATAGGAGAATCAGGGAGGTGAGTTAGTGAGCATATTTACTGGCAGAGGCATCTTTCCAGTATAGATATTAGTAACACAATGTAGCTTCTTACATGATTTGTAAGTTTTTAACTGTGAGCACATCCTCAAACCTGCAATCAGGAGCCTCATCCATGCCTGTAGTCCCTCTCCACTGGCCCTGATCTTGTCAAAGAAAGAGCTACTAACTGTGGAGTAATGATGCAGTACATGGGAGGGGAGGGAAGCAAAAACCTGCTGCTATCACTAAAACTCTTGGACGGGAGGATTTTCTTTTCCTAAGATTCTTGGAAAGAGGAATTCAGCAGGGATCACAGGCTGCGAGTGCCCTGTGTGAAAGAGCTTGACAAACAGACAACAGCCGGCTGTTGTCTGTAGCTGACACGAGGTTACAAAATAATCCTGACTTCTTAGTTTTTTGCATCGTTGTCACACTTAAATGTTTCAAGTCATTAAAGAAATTTTAACATTAGTCAAGGGTAAGGCAAGTACAAACAAAGTGCAGTTTTTAAATGATGATTTCATTCTGAAATAGCTATCCGAACTTAGTTCACTGCAGAAAGAGAACTCTGATTTAAAGGACAACAAACAGGAAGAAACATGCGGTCTATAATTCACATAATGAACATCACAAGATCAAATCATATTTGTCTAACTACATCTCTGTCTGGGTCTGCAAAAACAAAAATGTCTCATTTCTTGTTTTCATTTTTTTTTTTTACTGACCCACTGTCCTCTACCCAGACGGGGTCCAGTTTTAGGAGCCTTAAAACGTGTCTCACTCTCACATTTTGGGAAGATAGCTGTTTTTAGGAATGGGATGTCTATTGTGTACAAAGGAGGGCCTTGTGTACACATACTGTGCACGTACATAAAGGCAGAGCGAAACATCAATACTGCTGCATACTGCTTACTAATATATTTGTATAAATTAAATTGTATAAATTAAAAAAGTCTTGCAGTGAGTAAGATATTGAGGTGCACTTACCCACGTCTTAGTGTTCTTTCTCATTATGATAAGACTCTAATGACAAGTAGAAGTGCCTGTAAATGCACACTGAAACTGTGTCCAAAAAAAACTGGCTGTGACTGTGTTTTTGTCTCAGCCTATATGTTTCACAGGTTCAGTGTTTATTGTGTATCCTCCTCTTATTTCCTACACAAGACAGATTTGAATAAAATATCCTGGAGATATCCTGTGTTTTGTAGGAAACAATTCCCAACATGTCACTTAGCCCTCATCCTTAAAGCCTTTTTCTTTTGCATGTATCCATCCATTTTCTTAACCGCTTGTCCAATTCAGAGTCTCTGTGGGGTCAAGAGGTGGAATACGTCCTCAACAGGTCGTCAGTTCATCACAGGACTAACACGGAGAGACAGAGAATCATTCAGGCTCACATTCACACCTCAGCTACAGCCAATTCAGAATCACCCGTAACCCTAAAAAACATGTCTTTGTTTCCATAATGGTGAAGTGAAAATGTGCCGTTTGGAGAAAAACATAAAATGAAGGATATCTAACCCCTTTATCTTATTGACCAGCTATATATACTAAACTAATAAAGACAGATAACAGAACAGTTTACCTTTCAGTAGTAATGCTAACTATGTACTAAATTCCAAGAAGAAATCTAAATATTTCCCTGTGTTCTAGCAAGAATGTTGATTTTTGACTTTGTCCTGAAGCTTTATCAGCTTTTATTCTTGAGCACGTGTACATAGTGACTTCTGTTACAGGACAAACAAATCTGCTATTGGCAGTTATTTAGTAAACAAGCTAAGAAATCCTGCTTTTTTCTGCCTCAGTCTGAAATCAAGAGTTCACTGTTTCAAGAAATGTAAAAAATTTCAAGTAGTAAATTCTTCTGTCATCACTGGAAAGTCCATCTATGCTGCATGAGAAGGGACAAACAGAAGGACTGGGAATTATTTAGACAGATGCATAAAACCTCTGGCAACCTGAACTCATTTGAAGGCCATGTTTCCTCATCACGGAGGGGAAAAAACATGAAACCACCAGTACAGATTCAGCAGTCCACTTTTTATGCGTGTGTTTATTTGGGCTATAGACATTGACCGTGTTCCTCTCTATATGGTGGGAGCCAAATGGCAGGATAAGCATCGTCTACTGTTAAAGCATGGGTGGAGGAGGTGCAGATCACAGCCTTATGAAATTCATTTTCACTATAGGTTGTTGGCCTTGGTAAGACGCTGCTCCCTCCTAGTGCTCTTTTAGTTGCCATCTGTAGCTTGACTGTGTTATCATCAGCCAACACGTGGTTTGAGCATACCTAAGGACAAATTAAGTGAACAGAGTCTGAGATAAGAAGAATTACCCTGAGATATTCTGTTTCATGTTGCTGCTGGGACTGTGAACTTTAGCATACTTTCACCCTTTTTTCTAAAAATTTTGACATTACAGTCACTTTGTATCCTGAAATAAGCCTCATACCAGTTTTCGGACAGTTTCCCTGTTATTTTCAGTGGACACTTTCTGGTGCCATCCATCCCCCTGCTGAGTTACATTGAAAAGTACATACGACTTGCACCAGGATCACATCTGTCTGGACTGCAATCTCATGATAGGAACGGCAGGTCAGGAATTGTTATGGTTGGCGATGAAAGGTCTCAGGGCTGTAGGGAAAATGTGACCAGATTTTTTGGGTCACGGCAACGATGCCATGTGTTCTCCATCAGGCCTTGTTGTGAAACCTACACTGGGGGTGGGCTGCAGAGGAAACAATTAGATCTCCTCCAAGTAGTTTCATATTTATTCCTCCAGCATTTTCTAAGAAAAATACATGTTTTTCAGTGCAGACTCGAGATTTGAGAGATTTGACCCCACATAGCGGTGTTTCAACATGTGCTCAGTGATTGTGTAAATGTTGTGTAATATATGAGTAGATTTTTTTTCCCCCCATAACCTAAGGTCAAGGTACATTCCCATCCTCTACTCATACTCAGGCTCTCAAATTGCTGTAATTTACCGTAAACCCACATAATAAACCATTAAGTGAGTAAACCACACACACATGCATGGATCTTTGCCCTGTCCACCAAATGCAGCTGAAATGGCAGCGGGTGCTAGATTCCCACGTGGGAAAATGAAGAAAGAAAAAAAAACTTCCATTCTTCAGTCCAAATTGGACTGTGGGCTTAGCCAGTGAGATATTTTGGCGGGTGCAGAATGAGACCCTGAGGATTACATGGGTATCCCTGATAGTAATGGGACTGGCTGAGCGCCACGTCAATCAGGGCCAAGATCACAGCTGGGAGTTTGACTATAAATCTAATTTAGCACATCTGGAACCTTCCATTGCTGGGTCTTTTGTTTTAGTGTTTAACCATTCGTAAAGCACTCATAACATTTATGAAAAATGCTATATCCATGAAGCTAGAGGGCTACAGAGGTTACAACAATTTTGTGATTTTCTTTGTCTGACTGTAAATTTGGTTAGCCGAACAAAACCAAACAAAAGTTAAGAGTGGTGTTGTTCAGCTAATGGGATAATAGCCGTGCCAATTCCAACCTCCTGCCCACCTTCTGTTCTCTGAGATCTAAAGCAGGTGGACGCACAATCCAATGAACACAGTCAATTCTACTGGCTCAGAATGGACTCATGTGCTTTGAAATATCATGAAAAATCACACACTCAAACGGGGGGGGCTTCTAAATGTGAGCATACGTGTATGTTTCTTACTGTAGGCAGAAATCGTGAAAGCTGCAAAAACATTGTTTCAGACAAAGGAGAAGATGGCAGCATCTGTCCTCCGGTCTGACGAAGATCTGCTGTGCTCAAAAAGTTGGTTTTCGTGGTGCCATGAAAAAGGTAAAACTGGAGCCCCGCAGCGTGAAAGTCCTCAAACCAGACTGCTAAGCTAGCATATTTGATTTCTATGCCAAGTACCCTTCCTGACCCTCAAGGATTTTGTCTTCAGGGATCAAACCAGGGATGTTTCACTTTGAACTCACTCGCTTGGATGGGCCCATCGTAATATGCACTCCCGATGTGAATCTCTCTTTCCACCACATCCCAAAGTTCCAGAGAACTTCCGCTCACTGGATATTTCCTCGTTTTCAGGCCAGTCTCGGTAAACCCTAGAGATGGTTGCATGGAAAATTCCCAGTAGACCAGCAGTTTCAGAAATACTCAGACCAGCCGTTGTTGGTGTGAGCCCCTCTGACACTGACAACCATGCCATATTCAGAGTCGGTTTAAATCAACCTTCTGCCAGTTTGAACTTCAGCATGTAGTCTTAACCGTGTCTAAATGAACTGAGTTGCTGCTATGTGATTGGCTAATGCGATACTTGGGTTAATGAGCAGTTGAACAAGTGTACATAACAAAGTGATTGGTGAGTATATAAAATGGCCATTCGATAGATTTTCCTGTTTAGACCTACCAGCACACATTTCCAGTATACCAGAGTAGTTTAGCAGACATTTTCAGTTTTCCATTAAATGTCTTAATAACTATGAGTTTTGATAGATATTAGTGTTCTCCCTAGATAATGTTGTTAGAGCCCAATATGACATCACGAAATTGCCCATTTTGTCCAAGCAACAGATACCAGTTAGGATTAGAAGTTATAACTGCTGTTTGTACCCTACCTTATTTCTCAGTAACAGGTTTTATTATCATTTTTATTTATCAGTCATGTCAGCTTTGGGGTAAAATAACTTTCTCGCTTCCTATTATCGCTCGTGTGGCCTCTCAGACTATAAATATAATTAAATATACTGTACATAACTTTGTGCCCTGGGGTTAGACATACGTCAGACAGCAGCGTTTCTAAGGAAATTGACTTTTCCTTTCTAAAGTTTTATAAACACATGGTGCACCTTGGGAAGTCCACTGTATGGAAGCTGTAATGGCTTTATAATCATAGTGATAAATGTAGCAGTGAGATTATAGGGGTGTCACACCCGTGATGGACCTCGTTAGTGACAGACATGCGGTCAGAGTGAGGCAGACACACGATACGCACACACACAGGTGGTTGATCTCTGAGGTGAGGGCAACACCTCATTTAAGACTGCAGACCCAATATTGCTCTTTCACGCATGCATTTTCACACAAACACACAGACTGCAGCTGTGTCCGGCTTACACACACGAAGCTTGGACCACAGACTGGAGACGTTTCATTCCTCATATATGAGGCAATGGCGCAGGTGTCGGGCCCCTGAGACCCCTGGGATAGCGCAAGGTCCGGGCTGTTCTGTTCTCAGCCTGAGATCAGGACCCCCCCTCCTCGCCCTCGAGTCTTGATCTTCGCCATACACCCTTTAGCACACATGCAAGCTCTCTCTCACACTTGCACAGTCTAACCAGTGGTCATTAGCAATGCCCTGTATGGACTGGATGCTGTCAGGTCTCTGGCACATTTGCATCCACGTGCGGAGCAAAAGAGGGACCCATGTGCATGCAGAAATTAGCTCAGAGTCTAAACACATTAATTCAAATGTAAACTGGTCTTCTGTCCTGAACAAAGAGGAGCCATGAGAAACAAAACAAATGACAACAAATGACTGATGTTCCGAACGTCATCTGTTTTCATCCCTCTGCTTCATTTCTTTGTCTTAGTGCAAGAGACATTTTAAGAGGATGAGTCACAGGGACCAGCTGAGAACATGAAGGTTCAAGTTTAGATGTCCTTAGAATTTTGGCTGGAGGCTTGTCTCCATTGCCGCAAAGCTTGTAACGTTCTCATGTAAAAGACCTCATTAGACTTTTTTTTTTTTTTTTTTTTTTTCCTTTTTTTTCCCATGTCATTGCGCCACGTGCAGCCTTTCTTAACTCCTAATGCATCATTTTAAACTTGCTCTCATCTAAAGTGGCCATAAGGGCTTTTTAGATACAGGATGTTTTCTTCCAGCAGGGGCTACGGAAAGCTGACCTCCCTGACTGCAGCCAGGAGATCCAAACATACGTTAATAGATATCTAAACATCATCTACAGATGTTTATTTACTCTGCCTGACTCCTCCTCAGGGTATCCAGTTTGGGTCCCTTTCTGTCCTCCAAGCAGAGCCTCTCATGCCTGTCCACAGACTGGGCCCCACTTCCCTCCGGGGTATCATGCATAAGGGATGCGACTCCTGAGGAAATGAGTCCAGGAAAAATGTGTCCAAGAAAAACAAGCGAGGAGGGTAAAAGAAGAGGGACCGAATCAACTGAAATATCTGAGTCCAGTTGTGGGAGTCAGAGAAAGAGGGCAGACTTCAGTGTTTACATGCTCTAAATGATTTATTCCCTAACATTAAACTTCACCATGTTTCCATTCTTCTTCTGCTGTTAAATCACTCTTTAGCCTTTCTCCTCCTACCTCCCTTTTTCACACCACTTTTCCTTCCTTCTTTTCTTCTTAGCTGCTGTACTATACCCTTAATTCCTTCCCTCCATTCTTCCTTTATTCCTTTATTATAGCTGATAAGTTCAGAAGGGCTGAGCAGCTGCTCATTTCCTTCAGAGTGCTTAAAACAAAGTGAACTGAGTGGAGTAAACCACTTGTTCTTACACTTGTCGGACACTTGAGTAAAGAGGCCCGCATCTGAGAATTGTGGAACTTTCTAAAACTAGCAATCTAACACTCACTTCCTCTCATGGAGCGATCGGCCATTTGTAAGGCAGTGAGGAAATAAGTAGGGTTTGGACTGTTTTAGATCCTCCGTCATTTACTTCACCGCATCCAGAAAGCAGTGTGATATCATGAATGCTTTAAAGGAAAAGTTAATAATGGAGCATTAGCACCAGTAGTTATCTATTCTATATTCCTATGACAGTATGAAGATATGTATCCATTTGACTTTTCTATAGCCAGTTTCTGTTAAATTTTAGACTACGTTTGAATGAAATCTTGGCGGTAGCAATGAGCCGCATCAATGTCTTCAGGAACAGCTGCAAAAACTTGGCTTTAGATATCTTTTGTGGACATACAAATTTGTTTGTTTCCATCACACCCGGGCCTTAATCCATCCCCTTTCCTCAGGACCAACTGTTATTTCTCTAGCGCTGCAGACTTTCATTATTCTGGCACTCCTGCTCGTGGCAGCTTACGTAGATACCTGCTCTCACCAGGGAAAGTTTATATAAATGAGTGTTGTGTGAATGTAATAAAAGTCCACTCTGTAGGACCCGTAGATGTTTCAGAAGCAGTACATGGCTGTCAGCTCCCATTGTCGACGTCAGAAGGAAAAGATCGTGCTGCATAGCATCGTCCACAACAGTTTCTGTTTAGATTACAGTGTTATTTCTGAGAAGATACATTATATACAACCATCAGGAGGGCAAGCCAACTGTTAGACATGAGACATTAACATTGTTGGTGATGGTGTAAAGGCAGAACTGAATGGATACCCAGTGTAGATGAAAAACAGACGAGGAAGCAAGTGTGGGAACAGTTCATTTGGAAAATTGCTAATATATGTGCACATGTAACCTGCAGTTAGAAGGTTTTTCATTAAACCAAGCAGCCGTTGATTATTGTTAAATATCTGCAGCATTTTGTACCTTCAGCATGACAGAAAACTAAGAATAAAACAGAAAGCTTTTAAGTAAAATCGGTACATTTGAACTTTTTAGTGGCGTTATGTTCATTGCTAATGTCACGTTTATTGTTTTCCTCTAAGATGCCATACAGTTAGCTCCATAGGTTTTGTTATAATGGCATAATTTTGCCTCCGTGCACCACCACACTAGGTTTAAAATCATTATTCATGGAGGTTTTATAACACTTTTGTATTAATTGTTTAGGAAACTGGGCCACACACACAGTCCTCCATTTTCAGAGGGTCGAAAGTTCACCAATTATGCGCTGGTTAAACTCAAGAACCAGAAGGCCAGATTAGATTTTGCCAGAAAACATCTGAAAAGAGGCTGCATGGGTCTGGAAAATGATTTGGACAAATGAAACCAAGATTAAGTTGTACCAGAGTGATTTTAAGAGAAAATTATGGAGAAGGAAAGAAACAGCTTGTGATCTGAAGCATACCCCATCATCTTCAAACATAGTGGAGGCAGTGTTATGGCATGGGCGTGTGCAGTGTTATGGCTGTCAGTGGAACCGTGTCAGTGGTGTTTATTAATATTGATAATAGAAGTAGCAGGGCTATACTCTCTGCTCAGGTTCAGCCAAATACTGCAAAACTGATAAGACTGCAATTCACAGTGCAAGTGAAGAGAGAGCCAAAGTAAACTGCAAAAGCAATCCAAGAGCTTCTCAAGGCAAAGAAATGTTATCATCTTTGATTAATTGCAATCAACAGATCTGAACCCAATAGAGCGTGCTTCTCAGTTATTAAATATAAAATTAATGCAAAAAGAGGCCGGACAGAGGATCTCGTGGGAGGAAACGCAGTATTTGGTGATTTCATTGGTTTGTAGACTTGAAGCAGTCGTTGACAGCGAATGATTTTCATCCAAATACTAAAAACATTATGAATTTGTTCAATACATTTTGAGGCTATGAAGAAAGGGAACATGCATAAAATTACTGCAGTACTTTTGTTAAAGCGCATGAATTAAACATCTGAATCACATCCTGACTGTTTGATCTAAAATCCAGTGTGGTGACGTACAGAAACTTAGGACCCTAACTGTAACTGCTGTTCATGACTTTGCTGACGATTTTTGTCTTAAAAATTAATCTTTAATTAGTAGTTGTTCTTTTCATATGTAAAATTAGGGAATCTCCCCCGTAGTTCCCAGTTTTTGCAGACGGACAGACAGATGGAATAACAGAGCAAGTTTCCGGTCAGTTGTTTATTGATTTGTTTTATTCCTCTCGGATGTCAGAGGTTTGCATATCAGGCCCTGCATTCCCATCCTGTTCTTAATGGGTCGTTCCAAAACTGTCCACCCCAGGGGACAGTCTGGACCCAGATGAAATTTATGGTGTCAGATGGGGGAACTTTTAATAGATCTGTGATTTAGGAATGAGAAATGTAAACACACCCGTGTACACAGAGGGGTTACTGCATTTTATACAACATGTGAAGAGGAGGGATTTTCTCAGAGATTTCTTCATACGAGTCATACATCGTAAAATTGCTCGCTGAAGCTTACAGAGATAAAGCAGTGAAGCAGATGTGGATGCTAATATGGCAATAGGAAATCCAAAAACACAGGCTAGATGTTTGACAGTGGGAATAAAGCCGGAAAACGTGACTGATGAATATTTAAACTTTCCAGGTGTCACTGACGTCTCTGGCTGAAATCTGCAGCGCTGATGAGTGTGGGTGGGCATGGCCAGAGGAGAGATGACATCATGAAGTGCATAGAACACTAAATCACTGCAGCTAAGTGATATGTTAAATTACTGAAGATCAGGTAGTTGCTCTTTAGTGGTGATCCCTTTTTAGATCCTGGGAAAAGGCACAAATCTCTTTTGGGGCTGGATAAGGAAGGGCACTCGGCATAAAATAATAAGAGAGCAGTTGAGTGTAACTTTCACCTGTAGTTTCATCAATTCAGATGGTGTTCATTTCATTTATATTTCATTTTTTATTCCACAGATTTCAGTGTGAACAGGTTTTAATGAATATTAGCTTCAGCTGAAGAAGCATTTCCAATGAAAACAGTGGAATAAAACTGAGAGCGAGGCGCAGGGGCATTGTTAAATTTTCTTGACAACCACCCAAAGGGGCTCAAGCAGTTCACAAAGTGAACGGGAAAATGAGTTTTTGTGTAAAAATTTAGGTGAACAGCTGCCTTTAATTGTTTCTGACTGCAAGACTTTACCAGTACTAGCTGATCCACACCTGCACCTCCGCAGGTCAGCAGCGCCTCATGATTCGGTGCATTGCATATTTTTGAGGTTTGCTTGTAACCTCTGGTAAGTCTCTGCTGTTTAATGAGCACATGGGTTCTCCAAATAGATTCTGATGTGACACGATTTTAATGACTGGCTTTGTGCGTGTGTGTGTGTGTGTTTTTAGTTAAGTAAGTGCAAATGAGTTTACACCCCTTAAATGATGTGGGAAGTGACGTGATGAAATGAAGGCATCAGGGTTAGTGTTTTATTGCTCATCACAGTTTTCCTTTTTGAATTTTTAACAACCACAGTTTCTTTGCGCGCTCTCGTCATCACTCTGTGTTACTGTTTTACTTTGTATTTTGTTATCTGAGCCTGTCTGCATTTCCTCTCGACCCACAACTCATTTTCACCTGTTTTCCCACGTTTCAGTTTCTCTTGTTTATTTGACCCTATGAAATCTTTTCTTTTGACGACAGTAATTTACAGTAACTGCTACAAATTACACGTACATCCAAACCAAGACTCTTGCTCTGGTGGTTTAGATCTGCTGTATTACCCCTAATTAGAATAATGAGGGTATTCAGCCACCTAGTACGCCTGCTCTATGAATTTTCAAAAATCCCCACATACAAAGTAGTAAGCTGTATTTAGAGTTAATGCTGTATCATCAAGCAAAAATGGGCAAAATGGAGATAGCACAAAGAAAGACACAGAGTTCAATTCAGCTCAGTTCATAAAAATGAATAAAACTCTTTAATTGCATTAAATGCAATTAATCTGCTGTTTGTTTGTGTATTATTGTGTATTTAAAAAATAATTGGATATAATAAAAGACAAGGAGCCTAACAATATGACTGAAAGACTTAAAGTTGTAGACGAAGTCAAAAGGTTTAGGTTTTAGTTAACAGTTCTTCTAACATCCTCCACTGTTCACTGTTATCTGTTGTTCAAACCTTCATTTGATCATTTAACAACTGAACCTGAGCCACAGTACAAAAAAACTACATTTACAGTGAACTTTCATCGTGGCCACTAATATTGGTAATACTTGAGTAGAAATAACTCTTCTAATATTGACTAATGAACTTAACCTTTTGGTCTTTGGTGTATGTTTTATTCACACTACGACAGAGTTTCTGGGGAGTTAATGGCAGTATTTTTCTTTAGGTGTAGACTAATCTAATCAGAAGTTAAGGAAATACTTGTCAGCTGTGATCCACGTTGCGTTGTGGAGCTCACGAGATCAGAGGCCAGATGTATGACGTATGTCTGTGATAGAAAGAAAACTAAAGCGGCGCAGACAGCCATTATTTCAGAGAAGATCACAGGTCTCCTGAGCTTCATACTCTGCTGAAGTTCTGACCAGCCTTCAAAGAGAGAGCAAGTGACAACTAAGCTGACCGGCATGCCTGTGCATGCATGCAAGTCCAAGCTGTGTCTGTTTGATGACCGCTCGACTTCTTCTGATTTCCAATTCTTCATTTACAGTTTCAGGATTGTACAGCGTTTAGATGTAAAAGCCTTTCTCCTTCCCATTATGCGCCTCGACTTTTCATGGTCTCTATCAGTGGCTGATTTCTTGGTCATTCTTCCCCCGGTGGAGACAGGAAGGGCAGGCAGACTGACAAAGCACGGGAAGAAGACATGCAAAGGGAGAACACTCGAGAGCTTTGGAGAGGAGGTGAGGGAGTGAAGGGTGGAAGTAGTGAGAGTAGATAAGAATGGGGAGTATGGATGTGTGAAGGAAATGGTACAGTGTGGAGGACCTCTCCTTAACAAGTGGGGAGGACTGGAGGGAGACTTTTTAGTGCATTTGAGAATTAAGGAGAAAGGAAATGGTGTAGTTCTACCGTTCAAATGAAGCAGCTGGCTACTGTATGTGATGTGGAACAGGTGTGATTTGTTTGCTTGGGACATACACAAGTTTTTAACATCCCTAAAACTGACAAGCTCTAACAACCACGCAACCACATCTAAATGCAGATGTATACCTGTTCCAGTTTTTCAAAGGTAAAGTGAGAAGCATATCATGGTGGCATCCTTTTCGCTATATCACACTTCTTCTTTGATCCTTAAAGATCCTTCATCGGTCCTCTCGTTAGCCCATGCTAAAAGATACAAAGCAGAGCACAAAGTTTATACAAGTTTTCTAGACAAGGACCTCTCGTGCACACAGACACACACATATTTGAGACAGCTATTGCTTTGCCAAAACCATTTGTCTTCAGAAAATTAGTTAATCCGCATTTCATGAGGAATATGCTTATTATCTGTGTGTACGTGTAGAGTTAATGGAACCAAAAAAAGTAAATGTAAAATTCAGAGCAGTGTTTATCCCTCTGGCCCTGGTTCACGCTGCGTGTGAACTGTTTTGACAGGACTGTCGTCAATGCTGTGCTCTATAGGCAACATCTGCCGGGTCAACAATGTGCACAGACAAAGCACACACCTCGTTGCTTCAAAAAATCCGCCCATAGGCAAAGCACGCACACACACACACACACACAGGATGCACATGCTGCATGTCCAAGTTCACAGTTGCAGTTACACGAGTTCCGCCGAGGCTTTTTCTCACACTATCTGCATCTGATTTGAGCTTGTTTGAATTCTTGTGTGACACTATTTAGGCTCCCTGCGTTTTTATTAATTCCTTTCGGATCGCTGGCTCTAGCTTCATGTAACTCCGCTCGAAGCGCTTCTGTCAGCAGACAAACAACGTCACTGTGTTTGTTGGTTCTCACAGGGATACTGTTTGGCCTCCAAACCTTTGAGAGCACCACTTACTGACCCAGAACTCCAGGATCATACAAAAACAGCAAGTTCCCATAGTATCCCCATGCTCACGTGTTTTATGACCCCTTCTTAAACTACTCTTCTCATATTATTCAGTTTTCTTCCCACCAACACTTGTTGACTCTCCGCGTCCATCGAGCAGCTCCCTCGAGTGTGTGAATAACTGTAATGACGTACTGTGATGACATTAAGTGCCATGTTTTCCATTTTTTTAAGGGTGCCCTAACACGCCTAGGTGAACAGTTATTCTGAGGTCACTTTTAGGAGATAGGAATTAAAAATAATAATAATAATGTAGCAGACTCTCAGCTGCAGCTGCTTCTGCCTCTGGGAGGCTCCATTTTCTTACTTTCTATCTACATGCTTGCCTTTTCCCTTTCGCCACTCTGGGTATCATAATCAAATTGTTATATTTAGCTTGCAGATTAGGGGGATGTCTGCAGCCTCAAACGCTCTGAATATGGCTGAACAGCCATTTCAGCTGCCCTTTATCTTTTCATTACTGAGACATTTGACAACAGAGTCTGGCTTTATTTACATTAACTTAATCTCCTCGCTGCCCTATCGCTATCCTAAAATAACAATGTGCACAGTGTAAGGGGGTCTTAGAAGCTCTCAGGTCCTGCACGTGCCACATTTCCAGCTCGGAGCCGATGTTCATCGTGTTTGAACTGTTTCCAGGCAGATACTTCTGTGAATGTGGTTTAGTCTGTTCATTTAAAGTTAAAAAGAGCTAACAGGAGTTCAGAGGCATGTTAGTGGACATTTGCAGTATAAAGTTTAGCCACTGGGTGGGTGTAAAGAGAAGGGAAAGATAAGGAAAAAGATAGGAAAGTGTATGTCTCCCCCTGGTGATCGAAACCAAAATTCCAACTGGAAGTTTGAAAAAAAAAAAATACTGTGGAGAGAGGAAAAACTGGGAATTATTATTAAATTAAAATGCAGCTTGACACATTTCTTTTGCATTGTTGTGATGGTTTGGTTCTTTTGGGGTTTTTTGTATCTCTTGATAACACTTGTCTTACTCTCATTATTTTGTTTCCTTTATGGAATTAAAACCTGGTAAGTAAGCGATTTCTTTGCTCTCACCCTTTTTGCTAACACAGATATGACCAGTGTTAGCTTTAACAGTCATGACTTAGACAAAAGAAAATAACTGACAATTTATTCTTAAAAGTGTTTTTCATATATGAAGTTTATTTGATGTGTTGCATCCTTGACTTAAAATGTATCAACTCTGTTTTTCCTGTCTTCCCAATTTCAGGGCCGTCCTGGGCCTCTTGGTCCACAGGGCCCACAGGGGCCACCTGGGCGAACAGGAGAGGAAGGCATCCAAGGACCAAAGGGGCAGAAAGGCGACCGTGGTAGTGATGGAAGCATAGGTCCTAAAGGAAGCGTGGTAAGTGCTCATCGCTCATCTCTGTAAATTATTAAACACATGACAATGACAGCTAATTTGTTTAAAGTGCGATTCTTGTTGCTCCACAGGGAATGACTGGCGTACCTGGCTTCTCTGGCAACAACGGTATTCCTGTAAGTCCACCATGCTGTCGGGATGTAACGTTGTGGGAGATTGATGTTTGCTGACAGAGTGTTCAATTTAATCCAATTTTATGTATGCAACTCCAAATCACAACAACAGTCGCCTCAAGGCGCTATATATTGTAAGGTAGACCCTACAATAATACATACAGAGAAAAACCCAACAATCATATGACCCCCTATGAGCAAGCACTTTGGCGACAGTGGGAAGGAAAAACTCCCTTTTAACAGGAAGAAACCCCTGGCAGAACCAGGCTCAGGAAGGGGCGGCCATCTGCCGCGACCAGTTGGGGTGAGAGAAGGAAGATAGTGTTGATTCTGCTTGTGTCGCTCTCTCTGCAGGGACACCCAGGACAAGCTGGGCCCAGAGGGAAGCCAGGTGCAGATGGCTGTAATGGGACTCATGGAGATCCAGGGGCACCAGGATTTCCCGGCTCTCACGGCTCCCAAGGTTTTCCTGTGCGTAATGCCAAGTCTGCTTAGATAGTTATGAATACAAAGAGATTTGTATCCCGTAAGTTACTGTATATTTTGTTTTCAACTCTCAGGGACAACCAGGCAGGAAAGGAGAGAAGGGAGACAATCTGGAGATAAGTGTGTATATGCGGCGATTCAGGGTGAGAAAGAGGACTCCACACCAAACCTGCCTTTTGTTAAGAAGAACATCCAAGTGCAAAACATTATATTCATGACGCGACATGAGTTAATCCACATAATCTAAAACTTACTAACTTCATGCATCTTTGACCATCCCTCCTCAGGGTGATCCCGGCACACCAGGATTTGATGGAGCATTTGTAAGATCCTTTAACGAACCTAGAAAATTACTTTTATGTGGTTGCAATGTCACCCAAATATCTGTGATTTGATCCTTTTTTTTTCTTCCTTTTTTTTTAATTCAGGGGTTTCCAGGAGATCCAGGGTCAAGAGGTTACAGAGGCGTGCAAGGACCAAAGGTCAGTGTTTCAGTTCATTAGTTTAGTTGTTATTTTATAGTTTCAGACCTATTATTATGTAACATGATTAATATGAATATCCTTGTGTCTTCTGCTAGGGTCCCCCAGGTCCTCCAGGTCCCCCTGGACCAAAGGTAAGGCAACAATATTATATAAACACTTATGTAGACACTTCATTAGGTACACCTTGCTAGTACTGGCTTTTTGCCTTCCAAATTGTCTCAATTTTGCAGGGTATAAATTCAACAAGGTGCTGGAAACATCCCTCAGAGATTTTGCTCCATACTGACATAATATCATCAAACAGTTGATACCTCAGCAGGTTGTCATGTCCTCATTTGTAAATACATGCTGCCATGTGATTGGCTGATTAGATATTCGCATTAATGAGCACTGGATAAAGCGCACCTAATGAAGTGGCCAGTGAGTGAATGTAATGTGTTTAAAATAAACATGCAAATACTGCTGCAGGAATATGAATGTTTAAATTATGTTTTCTTTCTGACAGGGTACAATGACCAGAGTGATTAAGGGAGTCAGAGGAGACCAAGTGAGTGATAATTTTTTTGTATGTGTTGCTACTTTAATTACTGTAAATGTGTGAAAACAAACTTATTTGCTGTCGCTGAATGGAAAATTGATTAATTCTCGACACAAATCATCTCATTCACTTCAGTTTCAGGCGTCAGTCTGCAGCCTTAAATGAGATGATTTGCAGTGGTGCTATTTAAACAACTAATCACAAGTATTAGTCGTTTAAATAGTTTTTTTTAATAGGTTTTTTTTTGGGACATTTGCTGCGTTTTCACTCAGTCTCAGTGCACTCCTTGTACCTGACCATTTTTAGAGGAATGTGTTTCTGTTTGTTAGTCAATTAGGCATGAAAAAAAGACAATGAACCAGTGACAAGTGCAGCTGTGAGGCAGGTAAAGGTGGACCCAAATGCAGGACTCTCAAGACAAGGCTTAAACTTAGAAAGTGGCTTTAACGCAGAAATCTCTTCAAAACATTACACTATCACACTCGGGTAACTCTGGAGCCTAAACTAAGCCAGCGTTTCCCAACCTTTTAGAGCCACAGCACATATTTCACATTCAAAAAATCACGAGGCACACAAGCTAACAAAAATGTCACAAAAAGTATATTTATTGAAATATAATGGAAATTTGCTCTCAATTTACTTAGTGTGAACCCTGGGCCTGTTTAGTTGAGCCAAGTCAGACTAATCACTTCATCTTCAAATAATTATCGATTGCCATTACCTGTGACGTTGTCTCACTCGCAGCATGGCTATGTACTTTTGTATTTCTTAGTCGTCTTCTTCTGTTTTACTGGCGGTTGCCAACCAATGACTGTAGAAAACAGTCTTTTCTACAGTCATTGTTGGCAACCTACCTAATTGTAGCAAGAAGCTGTACTGCCCTCAAGTGGAAGAGAATGTAATTGTTCTGCCTGTCACTACACACCACTCACTTATAGTACTGATCAGGTGAAACTGGATAATCTTCACATGGTGGTTGGGAAACACTGAATTAACCTATATGTCAGGAATGGGACACAGAACACACAGGAAACACAAAGAAGTGACAAACAAAGAGACAGAGACTAGACAAGGCAGGAAAATACAGGCTGGCTACAAAAAAAAAGTAACAAGAAACAAAAGCCAGAACACTAACTGGAAATAGAAATTTACAGAAACTCAAGGACTAAATCACCACCAATAACATAATGCTCCAGCACAAAACCAAAAAACATAACTACAAGAATACTGAAAACGCAACAATAAATCTCTTAAGCCAGAACAAAGAACAAAAAACTCAAAACACTGTGTCAATGATCCAGGAGCCATGACACTGTTGTGTTTACACATAACAGAAAATTTAGCAGAGAACCAACTGTAATGGTATGTTTAGGCACTTTGTTACTAGCAGCCTGCCACAAAAACACATCATTTGTTCCTTTTTCTTTGGATGAATCTATGAAAAAAATGCCAAAGATAACACGGTTTGCCAGGCATAACAGTTTTTTTTGCATCAGCAAGGTTATTACCAAAGAACTATTACGTGGCATATCTCAGCATGATGTCCTTAAAAATTTAAAGCAACTGGACAAGTGGAGGATAAAAGAGGAAGTGGCATGTATGCCTCCAGGAGGTGAACAGTATCTAAAATTCATTTCTTTAAGAAACTGGCTGGCTGTAAAGAAGCCATTCTCAAGGAAGGGAAAACGGCGAGAAAAGGGTGAAGTATAATATATTTTTATATTTTATATATATTTTGCTGCTAACAGTTCTGTTTATGTATGCTCTCACCACAGGGAGAAATTGGACCTCCTGGGCCACCAGGAAACGATACACATGAGCAAGTTCTGTTCAATGCAACTGAAAATCCGGTACTCGTTTTTGCTCATAAACCTTTGAAGATAAAATGAATGGGAGCATCACAAGCTAACATATATCACTAACATATATCATAAAAATACTTTTTTATTAGGGTCCTCCTGGAGACAAAGGTGTAAAAGGAGAAAGCGGGGCACCGGTATGTTACCACTAATGACTCGTCATACACATTTAGGCCACATACACAAACACACACACAGATATAAGACATCCACACAAGTGCGAAGAGACACATGCACATCTCAGCATCTTCATCATTATTATTATTTCTAATCCACTGGGTTTATTTTTCATGATTTCAGGCAGACAACAAAGGAGAGCGTGGAATAAAAGGAATGCCTGGACCACGGGTTAGCTCAGCATATTTCTAAACATGCTATCAAACCACTTTCCTTTGTCCTGCTCTTATATCATCTGCTGCTTTGGTTTCTGTTCTAGGGTCCACCTGGTGCAAATGGAACACCTGGACTAAAGGTAAAAGAGATGTCACGTTATGGTTGTATTCTTAAAATAATATAAAACACAGTTTATTAATCTGACGATCACATCTCTCTTTAGGGTGATTACGGTGAAAGAGGACCAACAGGCAGAGATGGCCCTAAGGTGAGCACCTGATGCTGTTTCATTTCTTTTCTAAATGACTGACAAAGCTGGTAGGGAAGGTCTACAAACTATATTTTAGTGTATTTTAGTATTTATATATTTTAGTGTGTCCCTAAGTAAGTCTGAATGAACTGGTCAACAGAAGGTGTAGACAGTTATTCAGAATAAATGGCCTAGATACTATGATATTGTGATTAAAAACAGTACAATGTGCACGTGACAGTCACACACAGACAGTCAAATATGTTATTAGTTTAACTACAGAAGAGTACAGAAAGACTGAGGCTGTATTTGTGTTTCAGGGTGTTATGGGTGACCCAGGAGAGGTGATTTCACGAGGACCTTTTTGGGACTCCGCGGGTAAGTAACTAACACCAGAGAAACAGTCAAATAATGAGTCAGTGGAAACCAGAAAAATCATTTTGATTAAGATAAATCTGAAATTGTGCGAACAAGGTGCTCAATGGAATGAGGCAAGTTTACTAAGGTCAAAGGTCAAGTGACTCTAAAGAAGGTTATTGTAGTCTACAGCATGAGCTCAGTGCCTCTGGTGGTAGTCAAGGTTCTTGTCCAGGAGGGATGTCAACACAACATTTGTTAATGGCAGTTAGTTGAGGATACATTAGCAATATTTGTTATACTGACATGGAAACAAAGATGGTCCAACAGTAATAAACCAACACTGAAATCAGTATTATTAAGTATTTTGTACTGAAATGGTAACGCAACAAAGTATAATTCTATATGAATAGTCTGTTACAGAGTTCGGTTTACCATTGTCTGAATGATTTCTTAGCAAACCATGCCTGGAAGCTGTTGATGTTACCTGTTGCATAAAAGCTAAAAAATGCTTCTTATGTTTTCTTTGACTTTATAAGCTGGTCCTCCTGGCGAGAAGGGTTTACCTGGAGAGAGGGGTTCAATTGGAGACCAAGGTTTTCCTGGTCTGCCAGGACCGCCTGCCTCTGAAGAACAACAAGGTATGTAAACTGAAGCTTTCGAAGGACATGAAACCACTGACTTAAACATTGCAGTCGTTATGAAAAGAGCAGCTGACTGCTGCGCATTCATACTGGTTATTTTTGGCTCTGCTTTCTATCACGTGAATAGCCCTTTAAAGCCAAGTGTATCATATTTGATATATGAGTTTTTGAGGTTTCTACATTATCAGTGTGATTTTTTTTTTCCCCCCTGAAAAACAAAAAGAAACTGCACAATACATTTTAAGGAATAAATTGCAGAAAAATACATAAATAACATTAAAAAGCCTGCATTTTCTGGCAATTATTTCATGGTTCAGGGGTAGTGTGAACAGATCCTAACAAACTAAATGTGGGGCAAAGATTATGTTTTGACGGGAAAGTGTGGGAAACGTTTAAAACCCTGGCAGGTCGCCTGGAGTTTGTTTTTTTTTTGTTTTTGTTTTTCTCCGCCTGTCCCGTTTGGATCTTTTGCCATCAGAATTATTATCTGAAGGCCAAGTAAGATGCCCAACGGATTTACTATACCAAGTGGACCATCCCGGCCTTGCGGTATTGGTCCATTTGATTGACCTTTATTTTTATTGTTTATTTATTTTATATTGGGTTGTTACATACGGGACAGACATGACTGGGGGAAGGGGAAGGGAAAAGAAAGAGAGGTACAGTGATAAAGGACACAAAAA
>VUQG01021819.1:22779-40268 GCA_015106755.1 Etia nguti | reverse complement strand
TTTATAAGGTTGGGGAAACCTGCAGTCAGCTGAGACTGAAGAAGTCACTTAAATGAGTGACGAAATATTTCTCCCACTGAAAACGCTACGTCCAGATGAACAGAATCAACCTTTTGGGGGTATTTTGCTTCTTCTTTATCCAAAAGAACACTCAGTGTATTTGTACAATACGTATAATTTAATCATTTAGTTAATACCTGACAAGTCCAGCACTTTCACCACGGGACACAGCTTCAGTGTACTGCTGCTGAGCTTGCTCCTTAGCTTTCACAACACCATCATAAACCTGGCCATCGATAAACCTGAAGAGGACCAAGAAAAGACCTTGTGTAAATACATACTACTGAGTATCCTGTAATATGTTCTTTAGTGTAGAATTCTTTATTTCCAAATGTCTCTGGATGGTTTCAGATCATTTTAACTTCACACACATTCGAAATTTACTGATGAAGGCATTCTTGGGAATCCGAACATGGAATTCAATTTCCTTTGATTCGTTCATACGATTGGCCACACGGCTTGTGATGACAGTGGTGGCATAACGACTGGTCACTGTGGAGTTGATGTGAAAGCTGTAGATGTCCCAGTCATCCTGAGCAAACACAGGAGGCATGTTTCACCAAAACAAATAATGCTTAACTGAGCTTAGCGGCTGATCAAAGGTCAAATTTAGCTGAAAAATAATTTGTTTTTGGATGAGATCATCACCATAAGGAAAATAGATACAAATCCACACCAAGAAATGTTACTGGTTATGTGCTGAAAAACATCAACACATGGAAATAAATTAATTAATAAATGAATTAATAAAATCATTAATAAAATCACCAGCTCACACACTGCGGCTGTTGGATGCAATAAATTATCAAATATTTATTGCAACCTGATAAATGCCAACAATTCACCAGGATGCAGTAAATACGTGGAGACAGAGTTTTACACTGTGCTATGTGTTAATTTTTGTTTTTGCTTTGTTTTGTTTTTGTTTTTTTGTGGATGATGTGGAATCTCATTGGTCTAAATAAAGAAAATTTTATTTTTTTCATTTAGTGTTCATGAGATATACCAAAAGCTAATTCACTTACATTTATTCCCTGAATACTTTTTATGCATCAAGTTGATTCTCAAGGGCTTTCCAAATCATGAAAACACATATATAAGAATAAATCAATTAATGGGACATTAATTATTAAATGCCTAGCTTTAAACATTAAAATGAGCTAATAGACTACTTTATACCCTGACCCCAGACAAAGGATAAAGTAAACATGCACACAGTCAGGATTTCTTCACTTCAGATGTCATTACATTATCTTCTATCTGTTACTTAAAGGCTTATGCTTATTCCAGTCCTTATGTTAAACTATTAACATGTAATAGGACCAACATGAAATAACCCTGAAGGAAGAAGTCAAAAGGACCTTCACCCTGCAGAGTTCAGTATATTTCACCTGACAGAAAGACGCCAAGAGAAAAAATATCAATGGACCTCATAAATCTCTTATTATCTGTGAAATATAAATAGCAATTTTTAAGGATTTTGTTACACTGAAATGCTGTTGCTGCCCTTTATGTGTACTGAACTTACCTTGTTTGGCAGTGTGGAAGCCAAAGCCAGCAGGAGTCCAATGAGGGTGATTTGCACCACAGTTCTCCCCATGATGCCTCCAACCAGAATGCCAGCAAAACAGCCAAAACACTCTTTTGAACTCAATCAAGGACAGCGTTATTGTGTACCTATATTTTTAAAGGACAAACTCTGTTTTCCCTATCTCCAGTTTCAACAACTGTCTGTGACAAAAAACACCCACTCACATAACTGAATCAGTAATTTACCAGAAGTCCAGCAGTTTCTGTGAGAGTTCATGTTTACATTGAGGGTCAAACCTGTGCACTTCACCAGGACTTTGGTCCCACGGCTGTCTTTTCATTTGTGACCGGAAATACTGTTTCCTGTCTTGGCAATAATTTGGCTTTCCACTACTAGTGACTGTAACTAATAATGTTTTGTGTTAGGGCAGAAAAAAATATTTATGGCTTAAAGTATGTAGTTGAGACTGTGCCATTCTGAAACCATCTGAAAGGTGCTGGGAAAAACAGCCTTGTAGGTTTCATTGCAAGCATTAGACATTATAAGGCACTCATCACTGGCATGAATATCATTGTTATTTGGGGCTTTTAATGATTTATTTGAAAAGTTCTTTTTCCAAGGTTGAATACAGCATTCAGCTTTAATGATTTTAAAAATCATGAATTGGATTCTTTTTTGAATTTATTTTAAATTTTGTCTAATCCATTCAGTGTCAAATCTATGCATACACCATCACTGATATTTGGTTTAAAGTCGTTTAGCAAATTGAACCCAAGCCAAACGCTTTTGGTAGCATTTAACAAGCTTCTGGCATAATTTGGCTGAATATTTAACCACTCTTCTTGGCATAATTTACTTCATTTAAATTAGTTTCTTTGCACAGAGCCAGCTTTTAAGTGTTGTCCACATTTTAAATAGGATTAAGGTTGAGGCTTTGGCAAGGCTATTGCAGATGTTTGCCTTCTTTATCCATTCCCAAACCGTATTTGGCGTGTGCTTGAGATTAATGTTCTGTTGTAACACCCAGCTGTGTCCAAATCACCTCCAAGTCAACATATGTGGAGTCCTCCTGCTTCAATATTTCATCCACTTTTTGAAATGTTGCAGTACTACTAGCAACAAAACAGCTCCAGAGCATGACACTACCACCACCATGCTTGACTGCGGGTACAGTGTTCTCAGGTTTCTTAGCCTCACCTTTGCTCCACCAAAAATACCTCTTGTCATTGTGGCCAAATAGCTCAATCTTTTCCCCATCTGGCCAAAACATTTTTCTCTAGAAGCCATTTTGCTTGCCCAGTTGAGCAGCTGCAAATTTCAATCAAGATTAAATCTGCTGAAGTTGGAGCAGGCGTTTCTTTCTTGGTCAACATGTCTTGGTCGATGATGAAACCAGTTTCCAGGTTATGGCATACTTGAACATTGGTAGATCCAGTGTTGTTCCTGAATATTATGGCGTTATTGTAGTGCCTCTATTCTGAGTGCACGTAAAAAAAAAAAATTGCAAACGCAAATGTTGCATGTTGAGGAGAAAATTATTTTGAGCGAACAAAAGTCGAACGAACAAACATCTCTGCTTCGTGCGTGCTCAACTCTCTGTACACCGTTATAGGTGTTGTGAGCGCGAAACAACACACTGAGAGCAGGTCCGCAGATGTCTGTGAGCACACAGAGCAGAGATCTGAGCAAGAGCAAATGCCAGCAACTGAGCGACTGGGGCTGTTATTGTGTGTGTATATGGATAATCGCAAACACTGAAATACATTTCTTGCACACAGAAATGAATTTTGTTCACTCGAATTAAACTTTTGTTGGCTCAAAATAATTTTCTCCTCAACATGCAATATTTGTGCTTGCAAATTTTTTTTTACGTGCGCTCAGAATAGAGGCACTATAATAACACCATAGTATATCACCAATTTCCTCACATCTGAGGGTGACTGCTGGCCTTCTTTAAGACCTTGGCAATGTGGTGATACATTCAAATGACTTGTATATTATACACAACTGTTTGAACTAATAATCTTGGAATCTGTAGTTATTTAGAAATGCCTCCAAGACACCTTCCCAATTTGTGTAACTCTGCAGTTCTACTTTTTAGATTTTCTTGGACATTGTTTTGAGTCTTTTTTTATGCTGGCAAAGACAAACTACCAGATGTGGTCAATCATGGTCAGTAACAGAGCTGGACTGGTAATTTGGCATACTGGGCATTCTCCCGGTGGGCCGTTGCACTTTTGGGCTGATGGACAGGGCTGAAGGCCCACTGCACACTGGCTGTACAAGGACTCACAGCAGCCCATTTGTTCGTTTTCCTTACTGACACTGGATTGCCCAATAAATCTCTTACGCAGCTTGTAGAAAAAAAACTTTAGTGTGGAAGAAGTGGAAAAAAGGTGGAGCTGAAAATCTGAGAGAAAACAATAAAAAGAAACTAAAAATAAATGGCTTCTGCTGTATGGAGCAAAATTTGGCTCAAAAGGGTTGCAAACGCATATGATATTATCCATAAACATAAACTAAGCTTTACAAATGTGTACAATGATTTGTGTGTAACTTTTGAGGACTCAGGTGAAGAAGGTTCTTCAATCCACACACAAATATGAAGCAATCGGACCAAACATAAAACTATTTTACAATTTTCTTTTCTTTTTTTTTTATTTATTTTTTTATTTTTTGAGTGATCATACCGGGCTGTCTAGACCACAAATGCCAGGCTGGATTTTTTGTCCCAGTCCAGCTCTGGTCACTAATGAAAAGTTAGTAGACTATTAGTAGACTATTAAAAGACATTGCAGAACTTACAGCTCCACTTGTTAAAGGATTTAAGTGAATTTATTTATATATTTGAGTTAGTATGCACATGGTTAACTCTATGTGGATTAGAGAAAATACAAAACAAATCAAGTTTGTGCACCCAATTTGCATTTTTTAAAGTCTTTTTTAAAGAAATTATTAGAAGCACAATATAACAGTGATATTCATTCCCAGGGATGAATGTATGTAAACTTCATGGTCCTACAGGTGGGTAAGTCTTCACCAGGGGAACTGATGTTATCAAACTCAGTAACTAACCCCTCAAAAAAATAGTTTTAACAGAAAGGCTTTGACACTTTGTGACATCACTGGTCTAGTCCAATCATCTTTCTGTTCACCTTCATCAGGCTAATCAGCCTCCACTCCACGTACTTTAAATCAAACTACTCATCTGTCATTCTCCCTTGCAGCCTTCGTGCAACCCACCTCCTCCCCATCGCTTCCTCTCCCATGTAACTCAGGATCCATCCAAGCCTCTGTTTCCATCTCCACCACCAGCTTCCAGACTCCCGGGGGTCCTGTCCTAATCCCTATCACCGCTGGGATTCCATTCTGCTGTGCTGAGTCATCACAGGCTAATCGCCAAATATCTTAATTGAATCCTGTATATCAATAAATTATGTTCAGTTCTTTCTAATGAGTTTTCCTTAATCAAATGTATTTTTAAGAAAAGAGAAATGTATAAATTCAATTTGAATAATTAAAGTAAATCTTTTGCCCATGTAGTTTATTTTGTATGTAATTCTAATACAGCAGGGTTTACCTTGACGGCTCCCAGTCTAAGGGCCCTATTGATATCATAAGCAATAAACCCCTTCATACCCTGCTCTGCTCTCCACAACTGTCACACATTGTCTGTCAACTGTTGTGATGACAGTGGTAGCATAATGACTGTTCACTGTGGAGTTGATATGAAAGCTGTACAACTCCATGATATGTCCCAGAGAAAACACATGAGGCACATTTGAAAGACAACATGCGGTCAAAGGACCTCTCCGTGCAGGTGAAAGAAGCTATTCTTAAGCTGCGAAAACAGAAAAAAAAACCATCAGAGAAATTGCTACAATATTAGGAGTGGCAAAATCTACAGTTTTGAGAAAGAAAGAAAGAAAGCACTGGTGAACTCAGCAAAGCAAAAAAACCTGGACATCTACAGAAGACAACGGTGGTGGATGATCACGGAATCATTTCCATGCTGAAGAGAAACCCCTTCACAACAGACGACCAAGTGAACACTCTCCAGGAGGTGGGCGTATCGATATCCAAGTCTAACATAAAAAGAAGACTGCATGAAAGTAAATACAGAGGGTTCCCTACAAGGTGCAAACCACCAATCCACTCATAAACCTCAAGAATAAAAAGGTTAAATTGGACTTTGCTAAAAAAAAAAAAAATTAAAAAATTAAATTAAATTAAATTAAAAAATTAAATAAAAAAGACAGCAAAGTTATGGAAAAACATTCTTTGGACAGATGAAACCAAGATCTACCTCTACCAGAATGCTGACAAGAAAAAAGTATGAAGAAGACATGGAACAGCTCATGATCCAAAGCATACCACATCATCTGTAAAACACGGCGGAGGCAGTGTGATGGTTTGGGCATGCATGGCTGCCAGTGAGACACTAGTGTTTATTAATGGTGTGACACAGGAAAGAAGCAGCCAATGAATTCTGAGGTGTTCAGAGACACACTGTCTGCTCAAATTCAGCTACATGCAGTCAAATTGATATGGTGGCGTTTCATAATACTGATGGAAAATGACCCAAAACATACAGCCAAAGCAACCCAGGAGTTTATTAAACCAAAGAAGAGGAATTTTCTTGAATGGCTGAGTCAGTCACCTGATCTTATCTCAACTGAGCATGCATTTCACTTGTTGAAGACCATACATTGGACAGAAAGACCCTCAAACAAACAGCAACTGAAAGACGGCCTGGCAGAGCATTAAAAAGGAGGAAACCCAGCATCTGGTGATGTCCATGAGTTGAGGACTTCAGGCTGTCATTGCCAGCAAAGGGTTTTCAACCAAGTATTAGAAATTAACATTTTATTTTGAGTTCTTTAATTTGTCCAAATACTTTTGAGCCCCTAAAATGAAGGGATTGTGTTTAAAAAAAATAAAATAAAATGATTTAGTTCCTCCATTTTTTTTTCAGCTGACTGAATTAAGCTGAAAGTCTGAAACATTACAGTATTACAAGTGAAGTTACAAGAATAATTTACTTAATGGGACAGCGCCAATTTTATGTTAATCTAAACAACACCAAAATAAATAATAAACCTTAACCATTAAAAGGAGCTGACATTTCCCTCTGACTCTGATCCTGAGCAAGAATAAAGGAAACATATAAAAACACACTTTGGAGGACTTTACAATATCTCACATCAGTTTCTTGCAGATGGAAGCTTACCTTGATCTTCGTATTCTTATATTTCTAAATTAATCTACTGCTGCCAGTTTGAATGTCCAAATAGATTTGTGCATCCATAACATGTTTAATTCAATCACACATACATGTGAATGACATGAAATAACCCTAAAATCACAGAGTCAGGATGATCTTCAAACTGCAGTGTCAAGTGTATTGTGCCTGATGGAAAGATGCTGATACACAAAAACTTCCAAGTACGCACCTCAGATATCTCCTATTATCTGTGAAATATAAATACCAGTGGTGAAATATGGATTTTAACATAGATTTTAGCCTCTGTATGGTGAAATATATAGAGAGAACTTTCCAAGAACTGCATTTGCACAACTGTCTTTTCATTTGTAATAAGCAATACTGTTTTGGCAAATTAGAGTGGAGTAGAGTAAGAGACCCAGAGACAATTTGGTTTGTGACTACTGATGAAAGCAGTATGTGACTAATATTGTGTGGTGTCAAGCAAAAATGAATTTATTTATGTCTTCAAGTATGTACAGCCTTTTTTGAGAAGGTATCAATCTGACAAGGTCAGGAAAGTGCTGGGAAAACAGGTGATACAGCAGGCAAAAGCAATCATACATCTAGCTGTCATTGCAAGCATTAGATTTAAAGACAGAAGTTACAGTGGAAAGCACAAAGAAAACTACTGCATAGGAGATAATAAAAAAAAAAAATCTAGGTCATTATTAAAGATCTGCCTTATAGACAAGTAATCCATTTTAAATTAATCTCTTAATGTGCAAATGTGAAACAATTTTAAAGGGTCATACCAACGATTTTACATTTAAGGTTCAGTTTGTGATGTGTTATACTCAGTCTGTGGAAAGTGTTGTGTAATGTGTTTTGTGAATTTGAAAATATTTTTTTAAAGGTTGAAAAATAACAACCCTGATGATGTAAAGATGCTAGTGTGTTGCATTATGGGGATTGTAGTCTCCTGTAGTTCTGCAACTATAGAAGATTTCTGTTTTGGTTCCCCAAAAATGTTTACTGAACTGGGAAACAAGGAACCACATTTATAAAAAGCAAATTTTTCTTAAGATGACTGTGCCATTTGCACTCAAAAATACACAAAACACCTGATGCAGTCCCAAAACTCTTGTAAGGGAGTAAATAATTTATACAAGAGATGTATTAAAGTATTGTTTTTGACTAAAATAGTGAAAGCACTATATTTTTTGGAGATCCTTGAATCATGTTAGCCTTAATATGTATAAGCATGAGCTAAAAGACATTGTGAGGCCAGCATCTAATAAATACAATTTTGAAAACCTATGCCTATTACGCAAACATCAAACAGTTGTGGCTTTTCGGTAATTCACATTCGTCATGTGCCCCCCTAATATCATTATCACATCAACATCATTTATCAAACGACAACCATCCACGCAGTAATCTCTTAAAAACCACAAGGCAACAATATGTAAAGCTACAGATTGCATTAGTAGAGGTATGGGATGATTATGATTTTGACTCGTGTGTTGAGTCCTTCAGCCCTCCTTGTTGTATGATTTCAATCCCTTTCTCTGAACAATATCCACTCTAAACGCAGAACACCACTCAGTGGGGATTCAGAGAGCATCCGTGTGGTCATGCAGGCTGCTGTGCAGGTGCTAAAGCAATCCCACAAGAACATGACTTCAGTGAACAAGGAAACTTACACAAGTATATGCTAACCTAATTTAGCTTTGGATATTCATTTATTTTTTTTACAATCTCTGATATTTAATGTACTGCAACACCAGATTGTAGTGTTCAGCTGTGTTTTGTTGCTAAATTAAACATGTTTTACTCCACATTCATTATTCAAATCACATAATTTACCTGTGAAGGTGAAAGCATATATAGAATATCTAGAGTATGCTTTGAATCTAAATGCTTTTCTTCAAAAAACAGAAACTGCATTTCAAGGCACTCTCACAGGTGTTTTTTTTTTTTCCACCTGAAGATAAAGTTCAAGTTCATTCTAATCTCTTAAGGATATTTCAAGCGCTTGTGCTGGAAGCATTTCATCGATGAAGAATGAAACCTATCCTTGGACTGAGAGAGCAGAGTAAAGCAACTGGTCCTAGCGACCAGGATGTCAAGTCTTCACAGTGATGGCATGATGGTGGCAAATAAGGTGTTGCATTAAGACACATAACTGCAGCACCGACCTACAGATTATCTAATGGTAACTGTAAAAACACAGGAGCTATTTACAGACTGACAATAATTCATATATACACTCGGCAGCTTATATATATGAGTGAGATGAGCAACACAAACATCAGCTGTTTAACTGAAAACACAATATGAATGAGAAATACAGTATGTACATTCAATGAGTGGCAATGTACATACAGAAAAAATGGAAAAAAAAAATCTGCACTTTAATGCACGATTCAACTAATTACAAGTTGACTGCACTCAAGGATTATGCAGTGTAATACGGACATGAGGTATGTTGATGCAAAATGAAATAAATAACAAAAAGACTGAAGATGAGTATGTACATATGATTACATACGTGCTGGTTATATATATTTACACTATTATGCACATCAGATTGACTAGAACTATAATGAGATATATTTTTGGTTGCGGAGTTGGAAGACACAATGCTACATAGATTAGAGAGTCCTCGCCTTGGGGTCAGTTGGCTGATATGATGGTGCTGGAGTGGAGCTGTGGGTAACCTGAGCTGAGGCCACAGCAGGAAAGGCAAAGACTCCTGAAGGAAGGGGAAAGAAAAATCCAGGCCACTGGCTAATAGAGAGAGGTGAGGGCAAGGCCCTGAATGGAGCAGGAGAGTGACGCTGATAAGAGGGATCTGCCCCTGCCGGGGGGGTGGCGATCATTGTTGACCCAGGGCCGTCAGGCCAGGACAGTGACAGACTACAGGCCTCTGGTCCTGGAGCTGTCCATGTCGATAACTAAAAGGGTTACATAGTTAAAAGTAAATAGTAAACATAGAACTTTTGCATATTAAAACAATATTAGCTACACTAACATTGTTTATAGACATGAAGGATACAGTACTGCAATACTAGCATGGCAATAACCTCTAGTAATCTTAACGAATGCCCCAGTATACATTAGGAAATGAAATACAATAATCAAGTCAGAGCGCGAGTCATGATAAAATGAAAGTGTATTACTGTATTCTGTAATGAACTCTTCTAATTAATGAGTCCATACAAAATTAATGCATTTTGAAGATATAGCCATTAGTGTAGTTTTATACACTTCAGACTTCATGATCTAAACACTGCATATATGCAATATCTCTTTAATAGAATAAATAATAACCATAGCACTCACATCTGAAGCCCTAGCAAGCTGTTTACTTGTTTGAAGTGGATCCTGATCCCAAAGCTGGGGTGTAGTGATACTCAGAGAGTTAGTGCGAGGCCGGTGAGTCACAATCAGAACCTCCTGGGCCCAGTCATCCATTAGTCTTTGTAAGTCTTCAGGCAGGTTGCTATCGTGGGCACTCGTGGATGTGCTACTGTATGTGCCTGTTTTGTTGTTGCTGTTATTGGCTTGAGCTTGGGCCAATCCCATCACCGGCTGATGCGGAGGAGGTGTGACACCACCAGGCAGCTGCTGTGATTGATTGGAAGCCCCTGCTGAAGCTCCAGACCCTTAAAAAAGACACACACACATACAAACACCTGGTTTAATATCCTGATTACAACATGAAACAAACAACTGGACTTATAGAAAAACAAATTCTTAATGAGACTGTAATTTTACATACTGCTACCACGCTCTTTACCAAGACAAAGTCGCTTCAGCGTCGCCCCTACAAGACAAAAAAAGATTAATGCAAATCGCTGCTTTCATCAGCAGGTTATAATGGTCAATAATGGGGAGCGGTGCAAAACAAAGCTACCGAGCGCTGCAAAACAAGGGAATAAAATCACACTAACAAATGGATAAACAAAGCAATCATTTCCCTTAAATTAGACAGTCTGTATAGTTAGCAAATCATGCAGATGACCCATGTTTGAGGCATTACAAAGTGCAGGATATCAGAGTGACACAGATAACAAACAGGTAATAGAGGGTTAGAAAGAAGCATGACTAGAAAATCTATTGTAGTTTGGGATGCATGAGACATGCAAAAGTCTATTTCCTAGGAATGCAAAGTTGATAAGTGTTTATTGCACACAGACAAAGAGCAGAATAATTAGTGAGACACGTGAAACGTGAGGTAAAACTCAATACTGATAAAAATAAGTTTGAAAATCCAAATCTTAAAATGGTAAATGATAAATAAATAAAAACAGTTTTTAAACATGACTGATAGCTATTGGGTAAAATTCTCAGCTTCTCTTTGTTTCAGAACAATTGTGTAAACTGGTGAATAAAATAAAATCATCTCTGAAATAAAATAATACAATAGAATACCAACTAATAACAATGAGGCAGAGAAAAAAATAGCACATAAAAAACCCTGTGAACTAAAAGTAGTTTTACTGAAAATATGGAAACCAAAAATATGAAGCTATGCGGGAAGAGAAGAGATACAAACAGATAGATAAAGACACAGGCCCACTGAGAAATCTAGCTCGTGGCTTGCTACTCGATTTATAGGTCACTCTCTCAGATGGTTGAGGGTAATTAGACCAGCCTGTGGAAGAGCATAATCAAGGGGAAAAGACAACAGGGTAAGAAGAATAAAGACTCCATTGCCAACATTATTAAACAAAGCAACAACACAAATGATTTTTTAAAATTATTACTCTGTTGAATCAGGGTATGTGGTACCTTGCCCCGGTGGCGCTTGTGTGCCAGTTCCATCTCCATGTAGTCCAGCGTAAATATTATCAGAAGATAAAGAGCCTTTAAGGGAGCAGGGCTGCTGAGT
Source organism: Etia nguti (assembly GCA_015106755.1). Lineage (NCBI taxonomy): Eukaryota > Metazoa > Chordata > Actinopteri > Cichliformes > Cichlidae > Etia > Etia nguti. The sequence goes on along the minus strand of VUQG01021819.1, from coordinate 28,574 downwards.
CTGCACAGGCTCCGAGGTTGAGCTGGGAAGGTGGCTGGTGCATGACCGGGCCCTGCTGTGAGTGGGGAAAGACCCTTTAGCTGGAGACCCATTTAAACTAACTGTGTTGTCGCCCATACCTGCAGCAGCACCTAAAGACACACAAATGCAAGAGTTTAGCATCAATAAATACTCTTTCAGTACATATTCTTAACTTTTAGTACTAAGATTTCTGCAAAGCCACTCACTGGATCTGCTAGAGTCACCAGTTTTGGTTGTGACATTTCTAAACTGTTGAACCAGAGGGCTGAGAAGTTTGCCTGGCTTCAGCCTGTGCTTGCTGGACCTCTTTCTGCGGCTGGCATGTGGTGCAGCAACTCCCAGGCCAGGAGGAGGAACTTTACCAAGTCTTCGATACAGGAGCTCCACTTCCCCTCGCTGATGGGCCTGCAGCTCTGAGATTTCCTTCAGATGTCTGAGGAAACCCAGGAGAGAAAAATAATAATGACTTACAAGCTAAATGACAAAATATCTTCATATACAAACATGCTGCATGACAGAAAACAAACCACAAGCGATGCTTACTTCTCCCTGAGTCTCTGTAGTTCTCTCTTTATGTCTGAATCCTCCATCTCGGAGTCATTATCGCTGCTGCCATAGGCAGAGCCATGCACCCCTCCATGCCTGCTCGGTGAGTCAGAGCTCTGCACGCTGCTGCTGCGACCAGAACGACGGAGAAAGGCCACTGCCCTTTTCATGAGGTCACTTCCTCTGCGCTCGGAGCGGGAGTGTTGCGACGGGGTGGCAGGAGTCAGTTTTGCAGGGCTGCTCTCTGCCCCTGAATCTGAGGAGAGGAAGCGAGCGTGGACCGTGACATCCACAGGGATGGATGTCATTGCACGAGGCAAAGAGCCCCGCTTGGCGTTAGAAGGAGGCGTGTCCAGATAGAAATCAGGCGGGGCAGAGTATCGGCTACAACGTGTCCTCTGTGTAATGTCATCTTCAGTGCTCACCACAGAGAAACGACCAATTGTGGTGGAGGTAGCCATGGCATCAGGCTGACCATGGTCCCTAATGTATCCCACAGGGTGCGCCGGTGAGGCAGCGCTGCTCCAGCTCCTTTGCTTCACATCTCGTCTGTTGGCCACTTCAGGGGGAACAGAAATGATCTGCCAAAAGCACAGAAGAAGAATTCGTATGAAATCATGAACGGTGTGAAAGAAGAAAATGGTGCTGAACTTTCTACCTTCACTTTAAATGTGTGAACATGCTGTCATTCATACCTTAAATCGACCTCTTGCTCCAGAGCATGAAGCAGAGTGAGGAACATGTCTTCTCGACAGGGATGCTGGAAGGAAAAATTTCCACAATATTAAGACTGTGGCACTGCAGGAATTAACTCGCATGTCATTTTACTTAGAAGATATTGATGCCGATAGTGTTGCGATGCTTTACGTACCACACACAGCTGAATCACTCAGTGCGCTCAAACTGTCCATTCTCTCTGGAATTTGAGGCTTATAGAGGGCAGAGGATATAAACTATTACTCATTAAAATTAAAAATACTAGCTAAATAATATTTGTCATTCTCTCTTAGATCAGTTTAGCTGTGCTCTTTTTCTTGAACTCCATTAAAACACTAAAATATATTAAACAGTTAAATTAATAATATCTGGATACAGTACAACACAGTACAAAACCTACTTACCAGCTGTTCTCCTCCTCTGTAGCGTCCCTCCCCTATTGGCCCTGGGGTGCTGTTTCCTGAGCCTCCTGTGGCGCTGTCTGGACCAGGAGGAGACTGGATGTACTCTGTGCCAGACCCTGGAGTCTCTGCAGCGCTGCCTGATGGATACATGGGCGCATACTCCTGATAGAGCAAATTCCGTAGTTTCTCATCCAGGGTTTTAATGGTGCTGTCCACAAAGCCGCTACGACCCAGTCTTCCTTCACCATCGGACTCACTGGGGCCTGCACCATGCTGGGATGGTGCTGGACTCTGGGGTAGTGAGGACACTTTGGTCCCTCCAACAGTGGCAAAAGGCTGATGCAGTACCACGGGCTGCTGTGGTCGCTCGCTCCGTGCTGCGGGGGCGTAGGAGACAGATGGTGCCTCTTTGACTGATCCTGGCTCCTGGAGCGGAAGAGTAAGCGGAGATCCAACCTGTGAAGTGCTCACATCGAGAGAGAGGGGCATGACCAGAGGGCAGCAGGGCACGTCGTCAGCAATAGAAACCGGGCATGTCATATCAGGCAACTTCTGAGATGCATGGATTGGTGAGATGGAGCCGAGAGGGGATCCCTGTGAGTCTTCCACAGGGAAAGCAGCATGCGGGGATGATGTTTGCGTTCTGGCTGTCTGGGCTTGCATGCTGTGTTGCACTGAACTGCCTGCTGGCTCCACTGATGGCACTGACTGGAGAGTCGGGGGTGCAGACACAGGAGGTGACAGGGTGGCCAAGAGGAGCGGGTCTGTGTTGGACATTATTGGAGGACTGCAGAATCCGTACACATCATAAGAGAAGCCTCCACTTCCCCCAGACATTGTGGAAGATGAACCCTCTTCTGCAAAAGGTTAAAAAAAAAAAGGTAGAATCAAAATTACACAGAATTATTATATTTTTAAAAAAGCCTACTTTATTTATTATGAAATCAGTTTTTGCCCATCTGAGCTGAAGGATGCCTGTCATTGTACTCCCACAAGGTGGTGTTCGTGCTCCTTCAAGCTGCTGGATATTATTGGAAAATTGGCCGTCACCTCTGGAGGGCTTTGCAGTGGTGCTGTCACCAGGGTGCGTAGCGGCTGAGCTCCCGGGCGACTGCGTAGTTGTCGCCTCAGAGGGCGTCTCCTGACTGGATGTGGGCATCTCCTCTACAGGGCAGATTATGAACCATCTCTTTCCTGTATGAAGAACTGGGATGGATTTTTAAAAAAAAAAGTTATAGTGACGAGGAAAAAGGATTTACCAGACATGCATATGGGTATATGTTTTTCTAAGAAAAGTGTTTTACCATTTTGCTGATAGACAGGTTGAGATGCTCCAGGCTGCTGACTCTACAAAGAAATGTGCAGATGAAAGCTAAGTCATGCTAATTGCTTTGCCATTCTATTTATTTGTCTGAATCCGTGTTTATGAGTATGTCACTGTTAATATCTAAACCTACAGTATTTTCAAGCATGCAGTGTATTTGTGTATATAATCCTTTCTTACCTCTCCTACTAGCGCTTCAAATGTCTGGACTTGTAAAGGACTGCAACTCAAAGCTGTGTCCCTTTCACCCTCCATGTCTTCATTCAGCATGTCTTCAGCTTTATCGACAATATCCTTCAGCTGGTCAATAAAGATCTCCTTCTCTAACATCAAGATGAAGCCATTCTCTACCTGTACATATGCAGTTGTTAAGATGTTAAACAATAATGCAAATATTAAGAAATGATTAAGCACAAAGTCTAGATTGTACAAGTGTGGATTAACCATGTAAGTAGCGATTTCCTCGGGGGCATCTCCATCAAGATCAAATTTAAATGTCACCATTTTGTGGTTGTGAGTCTCCAGCTGGCATTCGACCATTTTATCACCAGTGTTGCAAACCTGTGGGAGCAGTGCTCACACTTTACAATCAGAAAAATAAAAGATTTCAAGAAACTTTTTCTGATGCCACAAATGTCACCATGACTCACATTGAGCATGCTCAGTTTCGGTTTGCTGGTCTTTTCCTGCCTGGAACGTGTGCGGGCAGACTTGCGGTGATGTTTCCTTGGTTTCCCATCTCCCTTTCCCACACTAGCAAAGCTTTCATAGCCATCACTTGTTTCCTTACCAGATGGTATATCAGACTTGAGACTAAAATGAAAAAGAACATTTCAAGACAGTTTAGAAATTCATGGTTAAGTGGCACATTTTCCTCACACAAAATTATAAAAATTACAGAATCTGAAAAGATGGGAAAATAGACTTTTTTTAAAAAACAGACACACACCTGTCAAATTCATAACTGGGTAAAGATATTGGTTTTTCCCGAAGCACCTCCTGAAAACAGAAAAATGGGAATGTTAGAGGACCTTGATGAAGGTTTTATTTTACCTATAATGGATCACTGGAGGACTAAGCATTACTGTGGTTATTGTATATATACATATATATATACAATGTAATATGGTTAATGTGTGTTGTTACTTCTCAGCATGTTAAACTAAGATTCAGAAGCTGGTGTCATGATAGGACTGATGTATAAAATTGATGTGAATGTAATTTGAAATGAATCCTGCAGTCTGAACGTTCTTTCTGAACAGCGAATACTTTAATACAGTCATGTGAAAAAGAAAGTTTTTACAGAGCTATAGTATATTCAATGAGCCATCAATTGTTTATTAGTAATAATGTGAAGTAATTGGCTTGTGTATCACTTGCTGTGGTTTGCTGGCATTCACTTATGCACAGGTCTCTTCAGGTCCTGCCACAGCATTTCAGTCAGGTTGAGGTCTCCGCTTTGGACCACTGACACACCTTGTCTCTTTCCCCTTTGAGCCATTCTGTTGTAGAATTGCTGCTGCACTTGGGATCAATTTCAGCCAAGCTTGAGCTGTCAGGCATATGGCCTCAAATCTGACTCTAGATTACTTTTGTATACAGTGGAGTCCATGGTCAACTCAATAAATGCTCTAGTTTTGTAGCTGCAAAACAAGCACAAATCATCACCCCTCCTCCACCATGCTTGACAGATGCTATGAGTTCTGTAAAGAACTTTCTTTTTCACATGACTGTATTTGGAAAGACAATTTTAATCGAGCACAGGTAAATCTTATAGAATTTACATAAGTGTATAAACTGGTATTACTCTCAAATATTTACAGACTTTGGCTTCATCACTACCTCTGCACAGGGCTCTTGTCGAGGGGTGCTGGATGCAAATGCCATGTCTGCAGTTTGCTGAGTTGCAGGCAGGCTGGAACACTCGGGTACTGAGACTATTGTCTGGGTGCCAGGAGGCTGCAGAACTGGAGCTGGGACTGAAGTTGTGACAGAAGCTGGAGCGGGAACAGGAGCTGCAGACTGAACTGGTGCTGGCAGGGTGACAGTGTTTGGGCCTGAAACCAAGCCTGGGACTGACATTTGGGCTTTGGCTGAAAGTATGTCTGAGCTCACAGAGGAGACTTCTGTTTGCTCCAAAATGGGACCTGATGCTGATATTAGTGCTTGAGCTGGGGCTGAGACTGCAGCTTGAACTGCTGTGGGAACTTGTATTGGGATTGAAGTGGGGGATTTAAGAAGGGTTGGGGTTTGAGGCATAGCTGCGGCCTGAGCTGATACTGGGACTTGAAGTTGGTTTTGTGCTCCCATCACAGCCGGACTTTGTGCTGGAGGTTGAGTATCAACTTTAGCTGGGATTGGGATTGACGCTGGGGCTGGGACTGGGGCTGAAATTGTAGGAGCTACTGCTAAGTCAAGGCCAGCTCCATTCGTTTCTGAATCTGTTCCCCTTCCCCAGAGAGAAGTCTGAACAGTAGGCAAAACTGAGTGAACTGCACCCAAATGCTGAAAGTCTCCCAGAGTGCCATGTGGAGTGAGTGACTGTATCTGAAAAAAACAAGCACATTTAAAGAATTGTTCATCAGTTAGTTCAAGTACTGTGTGTCTTTGAGTCTCCAAAACCATGTCCAGCAAGCATCACACCCATTCCACCTTAGTATTACAGATTTCCTATGACCCAACCAACCATTACAGTGAGAACTGAGTGAAATATTCACCTGGACAGACTGCTCAGCCAGATCGTGCTCAGGATTGGGGGCAGGGTATGGGGTGGGTTGTACCTG
>VUQG01021819.1:0-22759 GCA_015106755.1 Etia nguti | reverse complement strand
TTGTACCTGAGAGAGAGGTAAGGGATGGGTGGAATGGAAACTTAGGTTTGGTTGAGATATGGAGGGGCTGCCCTGCTGCTGTGGCACTGCTGAGGACACGGACATGGCAAAAAATGGGAGGGGGAAAACCACACTGGGTACATGCTGAGGTGTGGACAGAGGAGTCTGAGGACTGCCAAGAGTAGACATAGATGGCATGGCAGAATGAGGAATCAAAGGCAGAGAGGGACGGTGGGGTGAATGTGAGTAATAGGTGCTAGACATAGTGGATTCACTGCTGCTGTAGACAGATGGCAGAGGAGCTGGGGAGACGGGGGGAGGCTTGTGGCCCCCTGTTTGAATAACTGCATATGGTGAGGAAAACTGGGAAAGAAAAAGGGAAAATGATATAAAATGAACAAAGACAACCAATAGAAATAACATTCACACAGGCCCCTTATTTATTACTCAACCCTGCCACCTATTATAACATTTTCTAGGAAGATTTGTTGTTGTCTTCTGTATGCTAACACAACACACCTGCATGCTGATCTGTAGGGGTAGAAGTGGGGAAGGAGCACTGGAGACTAACTGTGGAAAACTGGCAGAGGTGTCAGGAGGACTCAGGTGGGATGCAGGCTGCTCTGCAGATAACAGCTAAGGAAGGAAATGACACGTTTGGGGTTTTGTTTTTTTGTTTTTTTTACTTACTTACTTACTTTTTTTACAGTATGAATCTAAAACTGGGAATTCAAACTAATAATTAAACGATTCTAACAGCTTCACTTTGTTACAAGTGAGCTGCAGGGCAGGCAGACTTGTGATTCAGTTATTCTGCATGCTGCTCTACCTTGGGCAGGATAGCAGCTGGTTGGAGATGGCACTACAGTGAGGAGAGATAAATGTGAAGGAGACACAAACCACATGAACAGCTAATCACATCACACACATATACACAGATATACAGTACAGTGCACACTGGCTCTTAAAGGGAAAAATCAGATACACTTTTTACCCACCTCACACACAGCACTAGACCTACTTGACTAAAAATGCCCAGCACCATTAAATCAAATGGCAGATTAATTTCCATTATATTGGATGTTTCAGTTTATGATTTAAAAGTTGAAATTGTATTTTTTATATTGCATGTCAAATGACGAGGCCCTGCGAGTCAAGCATGCTAGGACAGGCAGCTGGGTGGGCTCCAATGAGCGACTTTCAAACTGTCGGTTCATAATTCCGATTTTTGGGTCTCACTAAAGATGTTGCCAGGGCCTTTAGGGTCAGATGTATGCAGTACCTGCTCTTGGTTGGGCTGGGCAGTGATCTGTGTCTGTAGAGTTGGGCCTGCAGCTGGAAAGCACTGTCTGTTCTGGTTAGCAGCAGCGGCTGGCGTAGCTGGAGCAGAACCTGTCTGTCAGAAACACATAATGGGAGACCTCCTTTTAGGGATAATAAAACTGTATAATGTGTGTTTGTATTTAATACAACAAATGTGGCTCACAGTTTAGTCTGTCAAAGCATTTGTGGTCACTAGCAAGAAAATGGAGAGGGGTGTTTTTTAGCAGCTGGAATTGTTCATCAAGGGCAGTTAAAATGGAAACGGAAAGCGGCGGAATTTATCTATCATTGCCCATCCATCATGTTAAGAGAAGCGCTTTGAGCAAATAATTCAGCACTTAATGATGATTAAGCAGGAGCAAAAACTGGCTGCTAACATACTGGCCAGGGGAGAGAGGCAACTTGCAGGATCAGGAAAGATACAGCAGGCTGCTGCTATGGCATTTCAGGCTATGCAAAGTCTTCTTCTCTAACCCACCAGAGAATTGGCTCTGTCTTTGATGTGATGTGGTGATAACTGCAGGTTCTTAACCACATTCGGAGAACAGTAGAACGAAGCATCCAGGCTCTGGCTCTTGTCTTTATGCTCACTTACTGAAGAACAACAAACCCCAGCCTCCCCATGGTTGTGCAGTGGATGGTTAACACCTCTATCAGAGAGGGTGGGGGAGCTGGTCCTGCGACTGACAATGTGATGGAGACAGTAGTTGAGGAGCGTGAGATCCCCACCTTCATACAAACTCCGTGGGAACACAGTTTGTGAAGGTGGAGAAAGATGTGAAGGAGAAGCCACCACAACGGGCTGACCATTTGATGATGGGGTAGTGGGCAGAGAAGGAGGAGACCTTGACTGATGAAGAGATGTGGGCGAGCTTGGCTTTGAGACTGGAGCAAACTGGGTGGATGTGGTGACAGTGTCTTTATGTGTGTGTCCCAGTGATCCACCTCCTTTTGTCCTGTCCTTGCAGAGGAGAGACATGCAAGCTTTGCAGTGATGGTGAGGCACTGGGCTGCGTGGGACACTCGGAGGCAGCTCTGAAGGAGGTTGTAAATTAAGGGGAAGGTGAGGTGAATCGAAATGACTTGCTGAGTCATGATGAGAGTGTTGATGGGGGAGCAAGAAAGGAGATAATAATGACGGCTTCTGGCCAGAGTTAGCATATAGGCAGTTTGTATCATGCACTCGACTCTCTGCGCTATTTGCCGAAGACACTTCCTGTAAAGGACACAAGCAGGGGAGTGGAGTCGTTGTCTTAGTTAGCGATTGCGTCCTACACTGTACCATCTCAACCATGGAGGCGCTGCCACGCCTAAGACACATAGTACTTTCAGTGATGAGCAGGTTCTCATGGCATACAAAGGGATCACTGTAGTGACGCTGATGAGGTATCATTCCGAAAAAGAAAATAACATTTTAGTTATTTCAGAAAATGGCTTGAAAAATATAATTAAGGATATCAGAAAGAGAAAATGAAAATAATATGAAATGCATTTACTCACTGTTTGACACTGATAAGGCCCCTGGTGCAGTTGTGCTGCAGGTTGTTGAAAGGTCCCAGGGTGCAGCTGGCCTGCGGTTTGCTGGTAAGCTCCTTGGTGTAACTGCGCAGTTGTTTGTGCGTAGCTATCGCGTGAGGCCTGTGCAGTGGACTGCTGGTAGGGCCCCTGGTGGAGCTGAGGGTCAGTCTGTGCAGGAGGACTGTAGATAATCTGAGTTGTGGTAACAGGCTCTTGAAGCGATTGGTAGGGGCCATTCTGCTGATTGTTTAGCTCATCTAATTGCATGGTAGAGCTCACTCCACTGTCAGCTGTAATAAGAGAGCATGTAAAAGATTATGATTCACCACGATGCTTTACGCAGGAAGGACAGACACTCTAAAAGAGAGATGGGGTGTGGGAGACAGTGGAGTAGAATCTTAAAAAAATTCAAATGCTAAATGATGTCACGTAATTTGGCATCACTCAGACACTGCAGCAGTCATGTCTGATTCTCGCTTAGGTTCACTGAAACTATTTTTAGCAACAGTCTGTGTCGTGTGTTTTAACCAGTGTTTAATTTTTTTGACCAATAATTTTTCTTGTAGTTTTAGTTAATGACAAAAACAAGATGATAACAAATGCACGAGGAGAAAAACTATCATGACATGTGCTGGTACTTTTGTCAGCACATTTCATATGAGCGAGATGAAGACGTTCTGGAGAGACGAGATCCAATCAGAGCTAATGAAGTTGTGTAGAAAGTCAGGATCCAATCAGAAGTAATCTCCTTGTGCAGTAAGGTTAGATACGCACATTTGATCTGAAAAGGGAGGGCAGGCTCAGCTAGCTCCCATGCTTTCTCATGATAACGCAACAAAACATCACTTAGGAGAAAGAGAAAAGCAGGCATATGGGCACATTTCGTATTTGATGTCATGGAAAATAAAATGCTCTGTAAACTACGTGGAGCAACTCTTACTGGTAAAAACACGACAAACTTTTACACTTCATATTTTAGTGAACTGAAGAACTTCTGATTTAGTTTGCGATAATCTTGTGATATTGAATCAACAAAAACTAAATGAATTTAGATGTTTTAATTATGAATAAAACTAAATGGTCAAAATTGGCTCTCAAAACCAACACTGGTTTTAACTTTAGGTTTTGTGTTAATGCGCACATTCAAATAATATTCTAATTTCAGTTTCTTACATGTGGTAGATGTGGCAGTGGGGATGGTGCAGATCAGAGTCTGCTGCTCTGACTCTTGGTCTTCATAATCTGTAGCAGCTAATGTAGCTCCCTGTGGCATGCCTGTACTGGGAACCTGCAGGAGGTTCTGCTGAGTTTTCTTCACGGGTGTCTCGCTGTTTCCATTTGGTGAGACGGTCCGCTCCCTCCTCCATTTGATTAGAGCTACACGATCTCTGATAGACTTCCCAACGATCTTAACATCACAATCCAGGAAGAAACCTGAATCCACCTACGGGGGCACAGGCAAGATACTCACTGCAGCTCAGAACTACTCATCCTGCATTAACAGAAGTTTGCATGAAGGTCAACTGATCAGTTGGCCTAGTTCAGGAGTGTCAAACTCACTTTTTACATCGAGGGCATGTAAAGACATTTAACTAAACAATTAATAATTACTGTTATATAATATAAATGGCCACATGGAGCTCTTTACCAACAGGAAAAACTCTAAAATTGATTAAAATACCATAGAAAATCTAAAATTTATGCCCTCCTTTTTCCAAAGCTCTCCAGTGGGCCCGACTGGAGTCTTTGCTGAGCTGATTCTTTCCCCCATGCCTTATATTTGACACCCCTGCTCTAGTTTCTATGTAGTCCTGTGGTATCTGAAGCGCTTTGCAGTACTGCAAACCAGTAACCAACTCCTTACATCAGATCTACATCAGAAGATGTGTTACAATGAAATGATTTCCATAAAATTATTAGACACTTTGTATATCATTATGCTGATAGCCCAACTACCTAGTCACAGGAAATAACAGAAACTGAATTGAAATAGCAAACCACAAAAAAAACCCCCACAAAGGTACTTTTGTTATGGTTAGAGTTTAAATTCATTTCCCCTCTATCAATCCATTAACCTAATCCGACTGACTGGGCTGTAGGAAGAAGCCGGAGTACCCAGACACAGGGAGAACATACAAACTCTAGACAGAAAGGCTCCGGCCAGATGATGGACTCAAACCCAGGTCTTTCTTTGTTGCGAGGCAACATTTTAACAGACACCAATTAGAAACGGACTGGCTCTGGCTGTGACGCAGGGCTTTTTAAAAACATTTTTTCTTACCATTTCTTGGGCAACAACTTCTGGGACCTCATGCACCAAGTCAAAGGTAAACTCAATGGCACCAGTGTCTTTGTATTTCCCCTTCAGTTTTTTAGGATCTTCGACCCACAGCTTTAGAGCAATGGATGTTTTTTTCCCATCATCTTCTTCATTGAGCTCCACCCTCACACCCGTGTCCTCTGCAAAGAAGGCGTGATTCAGGAGGTCCTTGATGGAGTACCTGCAGGAAATACACAAACACTACAGACCTGCACTACATGTCACTGGCAGAGTAAAACACAGAGGAGCACAAACTATGTCAGAGTCAAATAGTGGCAATGACATCACTTTGCAGGAGGAGAAACAAAACAACGCAGTCCTAACATAGGGGTCAATCTCTACCCACACAGACAATGCGTCATAAGCCAGAGATAGAGGTTCTGGTCCAATTACCTTTCTTCCCATCTGTGACAGATGCACTCCCCGATTATTTCCTTAATTTCTGGGTCGCGGACTTTGCTGTAGCTGGCAGGTTTCACCCCCTAAAAAAAATGTAATCCATGTCTTAGCTTACCAAATGACAGGTTTTAAACAGCAGGACTTAGAGAACAATCAAATAACAGAAGAAACTTCTGTCTGCATTGTCTAAAATCATTAAATACAGAGTCTGTAAAACACATTGTCTTCCAGACATATGAGCCCTGGGGATAAAGGTTTTCAAAAGAAATAGGACAATTTTCATCTGCCAAATTAAAAGTGTCAGCATTAGCTAAATTAGGTAGATACTGTTGTCTATTATAACAGTAATTTAACTAAATTAGTCCAAGGTCCTGTGTTCCTAGCGCTGCAGAACCAGCTAGAGTCTTTATGTTTTTTCTTCCAAGTTTGACCTGGAACACCACAAAAAACACAACATTGCATCCATGCAGGCAAAAAAATCTCCAACAAAATAAGCAAACCTAGATGTAAATTTGACTCTCTTTTGATCACTGCAAGCGTGCAGTACAAATCTGATAATGTGGCAGGCTTATAATGAACCCTTCATTCTAAATAAGAACCAAAAAACTGAGATGTAGCTTGGCTATTGTTGTAATCATAGATTGAAAGTTATTATAGCAGTGGCAGGATTTGAACGTGAACTCACACTGGTCACTTTGCGGTAGATCTGAGCAGCATTTTGACATTCAGAGTAGGGATATTCAGATGTTGCCATCTCCAGCATACACATCCCAAAGGCGTAGACATCCACAGCCTCGTCATAGTGCTCCTCATACATCTCTGGAGCCATGAACTCTGGAGTGCCTGGAAAATTAATGCAAGAGAAGATGATAAATTAGAAACTTACTGATGGTTTCATTCAACTCCAGTGGCATCAACAGCAGAAACTGATCAGGCCTGATAAATCGTGAAGAATTTTCTAAACATGACAGTAAAATATAGCAACTTTAAGGTGGCCAAAAAGCTAATAATAAGCCCAAACAGAATGCCACAATCTCTGTAACTCCCCACCAAGTAGGGTTAATGTTTTTTAAAAATGGCCAATGGTCCAAAACACTCATTGTGTCACAGCTGGTTGGATCCAGTGAGATTTTAATGTAATTCTATACTTTGCAGCATTTTTTTCTTTATTACATAAAAAACAAAACAGGCACAAAATCCCACACTTGGAAAGACCAAGTTCCCTTATTTTGGTTATGCAGTACACAGATTTACTGTTTTCGTTTACTCTCGCTGTGATCGTCAATGTCATTTTTGGTACTGAACACTACCTGCAGCAACAATTGACCCGCTGACACATTTTAGTGTGGGATTGGTGAGTGCAGTGAAATATTTTGCCAAAGATAAAAACAGAGCCAAGAACTAAAAGCAAAACTAGAGCGAATGTTTGACTTTGATGCATCAGGTAAAATAATCTCGACTCCAAACAGTGTCTAACAGTGTCTACACTGTGTTTACAGTTTCTTTCTGCACTGTGAAAATTCCCAAATCATTAAAACTGTATTTTTTTCAAGCTGCATAGTAACTAACCAATAACACTTTTAGCAAAAGAGGCTCTCTTTAGAGTCGCCAGGCCCAGGTCTCCGATTTTGACAGAGCCTGTAGGACCAGTGATGAAGATGTTGTCACACTTAAGGTCTCTGTGGATGATCGGAGGAGTTCTAGTGTGGAGGAAGTGGAGGCCTTTGAGAATTTGTCTGCACCAGCTTCTAAGAACTTTAGGCTTCATGACCTTAAAGCGCTTCAGATACCTGTTGGAAGATAAAAAATGTATATATTATTGCGGTGATAGAGAATTTCCAGTTGACGACAAGTAAAAACTGGCTTTTCAAACACTCTGAATGATAGTTGCCGAAATCACGTTTAGAGATCTATCCCCAAGTAACCTCTGCATTTATAAAATATATCCAATTAGCTGTTTCTCTCTTGCTAATTGTTATTGCCTTCTCTAAAGACTGTTCTTCTCTCAAACCAATTTTCTAACTGTGACTGCCTGGAAATCTTTTTCTATTGTGTCCTACCCTCTATTTGGTATTCATTTATTTTGTTAATTACACTTTACGAAGAAAATCCACCCCCTTATTCACATAAATATATCTTTCGGCTTTTGGTTGGATTTCAGCCGTTGATTAGAATGACTAAAATTATGCCATTCAACAGCTCTTGAGAGCACATTAAGATATAGCAAAAAATACAAACAAAGGTTATCACAGGAAATATTTTTCTTTTGCTGCTCACGTTTTTAGTGTCCCTGAGGTCATCAGCTCTGTCACCAGAACAATACACTTTTTCCCTTTCACGGGTGATTCCCAGAAGTCATAAAATCGCACAATGTTGGGATGCTGGAGAGCCTTTAGCATTTCTGCTTCCTCTTTGAATCTCTGTCTCTCTGCTTTGGACAGTTTCCGTTCCTGGAAAAATGAAGAAAGAAAGTGGGGTTGTTTATGCATCTATTTCTATACAGTATAAAGAAACAGTAGTAGTCTCTCTGTCTTTCTTTCTTTCTTTCTTTCTCTCCCCACCTCATTTCTTTATATTTTGCTTCCAATGAGCCAGACTTTCTTCTAACTTTTCAAAGTGGTCTTAAAAAATAGTTTTCCAGGTTTTCTGAGGGATTTTCAGTCCAGTCCTTTTTTCAGAGGAATGTTTGCTTGTTTGTTTGTTAAGCCATTTAACACTGACCCATGAATCATTTAATCATAAAAAAGGCAACTCAGGAGACTAACTAGTATTAGATCTACACATAAAAGACGACTTAGCAAAGAACCAATTTTAAATTGTGTCTTTAGGCACTTTACTAGCAGCCTGTAACAAAAATACCTATTTTGTGCCCATTTCTTTAGTCGACTCTACAAAATAAATAAATAAAAAGATTGCCAAAGCTAACACAGTTTGACAGACATAAAATAGTATATTTTCTATTAGATGAAAACTTTGCATATCTCAGCATGTTGTGCAGTGTGTCCTTCACTTCACTGACAAGTGGAGGATAAAAGAAGAAGTTGCAGGTCTCAAAACCTATCTACAACAGATGAACAGTGTCTGAAAGTCATGTCCTCAAGAAACAGAAAAAAAGGCAGCAAAGACCTGACATGGGACCTGAGAGATGCATCTGGCTCTTCATTTGATCCATGTACTGTTCACTGATTCCTGAGAAAATAAATGGCCTCAGTGGAAGGCCAGGAAATGGAAGGGAAACAGGGACAAAAGGCTGAGGGATGCCAAATTACACAAGAACTGATGAATGATGATGAGGAAGGAGAGGTACAACAGTGAGTGACTACAGCCATCTGTGAAACACAGTGGAGGCTCTGTCATGGTTTGGGGCTGCGTTTCAGCCAGTGGTGTTGGGGATCCTGTCAAAACGGACGGAATTTCTGTACCGTCAGATTTTCTCCACCATGCAGTATCACCTGGAATGCATCTGATTAGCAACAGCTTTATTTTCAACATGACAACTATTTCTTTGAAAGCATACGTATATATAGATAAACACACAATGGAACACTATCTATAAGTCATGGATTGGCCTTCCCAGAGCCTGGACCTCAACATTATTGAAGCAGTGTGGGATCATGTTGACAGAGAACAGAACAAAAGGCAGAAACATCCAAAAAAGAGCTTTGAATATCCTTCAAGAAGCCTGGAGAACTATTCCTGAAGACTGCTTGAAGAAAATACAAGAACGCTTGCCTAAGAGAGTTCGGACAGTGCTGCAGAAAAAAGGTGATCATACCAAACACTGACTTTCAAGCTCATTAGAAGTGTACAGCCTCTGTTTTTGCCTTCTATAATATATTTCCACTTGTGTTTGCAAATGTTTCAATAGGTTGCTGCACCTGTTTCTCATTTAGGACAGATATGCATTCTTCTCAGTTAGAGACAGTAATGGAACAAATATGATTCCTTTGAATATTCCCATTGCTTTATGATGGGACTCTGTTGCCTGTGGCTCATGTTTATACTGAAAGCAGCTTTGGTATTTTGAGTGGGTATACATGGGGGTCTGAACCAATTACTCCCTTTATCACCACTGTGTAGAAAACACACAGCACTACAGCATTAGTGAAATCACATTTTCAAAAGACAGATGAGTAGAAGTCTTGTTTAATCTGTTGCTGTGATACAGAGACAGACATATCTGTCATGGCAGATAAACATGAGCTTTAATCACATTTTTAATCATAAATGTCAAACATGCCTCTGGTAAATAATGGAACACAAAAAATTTCCATTAAGACTTTATAACAGCGAGCTAGGATTTCTTTTTTTTTTTTTTTCCTTTCAATCACAAAGCCCCAAAGCATAATGAAAATCTTTGATTTAGGGATTAAATTGTACACATTTTGAATTTTACATCTTTACTTATACAAGCCTGAGTGGGTTTGTGTATAATGGATCAATATTTTGGCCCCTGTCTTCCCTGAACTGTTGTATAAATAGTAAAACAGCTGACAGCAAACACCCTCCACATTTAAGTTTCTCTCTTGTCAGCACAGCACATGCAACTCAAAGGCTATGACAATGCCAAAAACTGCATGACCTCCAGGGTTTCTTTAGAGCCGTCTCCATAGACACGTTTCAGCAGAAACCATTCGGGTGCATTTGATGTTTCAAAGGCCAGGGGTGCACAATAACCTGATGTACATTTCATGCTATTGATTATTGACAAATACCTGAGAATCAGATTTCCTTCACAGTTCATAGTGATCTATACCATACTCGGTCTGAGGTGTCTTATATTACATGCAGCACTGTGAAGGATACGGATCCGACTTTCTTTTATAACTCTGATTCTTATCGAGTACAAATATATTCAGTGTGCCTCATCCCCATATCTTCATTTTCCTTTTTTAAAAGCAGTTTTCATACAAATTATTACAAGACGCTTTGAGGGATAAGATCTCAGCAGGGTGTGGCGCCAGGATTGTCTTTACTGAGACATAATTGTGCACAATGAAAAACTAAATAATAAATAATATTAGAAGTAAAATATTATGTTGTGGACACAAATTTGCAAATAATATAAACATACAGAACTCTTGGTTTACTGTGTATCAAATACTTCGTATCCTATAAGCTGTCCTTAGATGAACCCAGCCTTTCCCGTTTCTACTCTCATGGTGCAGAGGGCTGCATCAGCAAGACTCACTCTCCAGACACATCTGTGTGGTAACGGCACAAGGGTATAAATTGCAGTTTGATATTCATTACTAAGCCATCAGACAAAATGTACAACTGTGAGACACACGTCTCAGTGTGGTAAAGTGCTTTGGCATTTTACTAAATTGTGTTTGGCAATTTGCTAATTTCAGGTATACAACTCGGTCAGCAAATGTTTGATCGTAATTTTGCAGACAAGTAAGTAGCAAAACTGACACCCTGGTTTGTTCAACACCAGGAAAAAGGCTCCACTTCAAATACGATTCATTTCTAATTCATTTCTGATTATTATGAGCATCTATGTTTTCTGCTGTCTCATTCTTAGTTCTACCTCCTTACGCACACAGTGTACAAACCACACAGGGCATTTGAGTTACAGCAGCCTTTTTGTGAGTGAGCTACACAGACAGAGACACTCCGAAGGGCAAGGCCTCATCTCGAGGGACAGAATGGTTGAATCATCACTAGATCTCCCCTAAGAACCTGCTCAGACACCACGCAGATGCAAACACACACACATAATGCACAAATACACTTACTGTAGAGCTCATCATACGTGACACACATGCAAAAAGCACACTCTGCTGTGAAATCCAATTAATTATGTGTTTAAGTGCTTAGAAATATGCCCAGTGGTTGGATTCTCTTTTAACAAACAAGAATGAACACTGAAGATATGGATAGGTGTACTGATGAAGATCTGAAAACCAAATGCATTTCCTCCAGTATGAGCAATAAAGTTTACTCTTAAACAGTAGGCCTGGGACAATCGCCATTCTCGCTCTTCAAATGGGATGAAGACACGCTGAAAAAATGAGGGGCTACATCAGAACTTCATTTTCATCTACTGAATGAAAATAGAAGCACAATGTAACTACCACTTAATTCTATAAACCTTACTGAGCTAGGCTGTAATTTTTTCATTAGGGAAAAATTCAGTGAATTGTTGGGTCAGACTTGCTGAGACGCCTTCCAACTCTTTCTGCAAGAGTATGAGGGGAAATGTTTTTTATCTAATATAAAATAATTGTAATTACAATCATTTAATGTACACGAAAGGTTTCTAAGATTATGATGAGATTGTGACTCATCATTTCGTGCACTGACCCCAGCGAAATGTCTAAGCCCCCATGTAACGTGAAAGCCAACTCAGTGACTAAGCATACACCAAGAAGTAGTAGCTATTTAAGTTTAATGAAAAAGATCTGCCGGGAAAAACAAAGACACTTCTGCTTGTGTTTTGTTGCAGAATTTCTTAATACTTAATTTTTTAAAATGTAACCTTATGCCTGCCCATAAATATGCAGACTGAAAAAGCTTAGGACAATTTGAGCCCTTAAAGGGCAGCCACTGTCTACAGGTCTGTCTGCAGACTAATCTGTATATCACATGGGCAGCATCTAACCTAATCATTAGATTACCACATACACAGATTAGTGATACAGCAAGCTGTCACTCATATGAAACACTGCGTTTACCCCTTGCTAAAATATATCCTTTAAGCAAATCTGACTAATTAAAGTGCCATTTCAGTTCATCTGCTGACATGGCTGAGTAGGTACAGATGAAATTCAATTCACTTAAGAGTCAATAACGTGCACAGGGGACAAGGAGGATACAGATTTCCTTCAAATGACATCTTTGTAATCTACTGAATCGGAAATGTGCTCTTACTTTAACTTGGTTTGGAAATAACAACATCTAGGCTAAGAATTATAAAAACAAAAGCTTGTACACTGATTGCTGAATTTTTAAAAAGTGAAAAGTGAAAAAAGTGAAGTTTCTTTTAATACACACATATATATATATATATGTGAGTGTGTGTCTGTGTGTGTTCACACATAAATCCTGTCATATGTATTGTAAATGCTTGTAACTTCAGCTTGCTTAATCAATCCCAGCTATACACAGAACCATGGCTGTGACCTGGCTGAGCTAATGAGGGAAAGAACCAAAGGCAACAATGTAACACAGCATCCACTGACCCTGCCTGAGAGTTTGGTACATGACGTGGCATGTATATGGGTATTTATGTGAAATATAAAGATCTTTATTATTGTCTTGCTTTTTATTTTTAACCTTCAAATGTGTGAATGAAGAACAATAAATGATGCTGTAGAGCTCTTATAGTCAGCTAATTTGTGTTGGCTGATTGATGTTGGACCTCAGTGATTAGCGAACCCACCTGAAGCTCACACCAGGCCACTTCGACCCAGGTGTCGGTGTCGAGACCTTTATAGACAGTTTTGAAAGACCCTCTCCCCAGCTCGATGTCAAACTTGAGGAAGCGGCCTCCAGGCGAGGTGGCCACAGCCTTCATTCCGGGCTCCTCTTCGTTTTCGTCACTTCCTGCTTTACCTGTGACATCGGAGGGCACGACCTCTGCCTTGGGTTCGCTTTCGCTCCTGCCTCCCTTCTCCTCGTCCGCGTTCACGCTCTCTGTGGCCCTGTCTTTCAGGCCCACCTGGCTCTCCGTGCTCGAGGTCTCCTGGAGGCGGGTCGCGTGCAGAACCCGCGCCCGACTCCGGTCAACGATGGTTCGCAGGTCGATGTTGAGTGCCGGACTGCTGTTGACGAACTCCGGTGTGTCCACCGGCGGCTCTTCGGAGTCTGACAACCACTGACTCCGCCGAATAAACCTGTGGCGGACCGGCACCTGGTAGTCTGTGGAGGGGTATGAGCTGGGGTCACTTGCTCCACGCAGGGCTGTGTTTTGTATGTTGACATTGTGGTCTGTACCATTCTCATACACAGGCCTGCAAGCATTTGCATTAATGTCCGAGTCCAGATTAGGTGCTGAGGAAAACGTGGATCCCAGTGGCGGATCTTTGCTTGAATCCACCGAATCCATCCCGGTTACGCTGTTAAACACTCACCGGCGACATTATTTCTGGAGGATGATGAGCCGCTCTCTCGTAGTGGTGGAAGAGTTTGCTGCTTACCTGCAACACCAACACGGTGACGCAGTTCGGCAGTTCAGGGTGTATGGCCTTAGGTTTTCTGTTTGTTCAGGACACAGAACATCCCCCAAAAAATGTCAAGCCGGGAGGATGCGTGCATTGCTCCTTGCCACCTCACGCCCTGGTGGTCCACCTTGGTGCAGTACAGCACAGAGCAAGGCGACCTAAGCCTGATGTCGCTGTCAGTTTAACCTATGAGCTCATGAAATCCGTTTCGACCACACTGCATAAGATCCAGCGCCTACTATAAAACTGTGATTTGTTCCGAAGACAAATAGCTGCTCTATAGGCCTAAAGTGGACAGGCCGGGATGTTTAGACCGTGCCACGCACCGGCTCCTCCAAAGACACATCACGGGACAACCAAGTGCGCGACAATCATCGAGCCGGACTCCGGTGGATGCAAATATACAGCAGGTGTTCCGGGTGAAAATGTGAATCAGCTCCGAGAAGTGTGACCTCAGCATAATTTCACCTATCCTCACACTCCGAAAATACTTTTTCCTCTCCTGCGTCGTCCTGAAGCCGAGTGCAGGATGGACACAAGCGCTTATCAGATTATGCTCACTGCGGCACAGCTTGCCCCACGTCGTCGGAGCACACAGCTCCCAGCGCATCTGTCGTTCCAGCTGATAATACTGTTTTCTTCTTCAATTTCATCTCTTTCAGGTTTGGGGAAACTGGAACATTTCACGGCACAACCCACGCCCCTAGCAACAACACGTATCCAATAACTCTGCACGCTTTTAGGCGGCACCTTCACCCTCCCCGGACACAGGCTGTGTGGTCCACACCGCTGTCCGCCCTCATCGTGACGCGCTAAGCCTCCAATGGGAAGATGACTGAAAGCCTACCAACCAAGAGGCACGCTGTGGGTTACCGGATAACACGCACCGGACCCTGTCTTAACAGCAGACTCATCCGGATAGATTACGTGCAGAGAGACCGATACATGAGAACATCTGGTGTATTTCTCGAAGAGCTATCATAGGTTTCAGTCCCCTTAGACATTTTATTTGTGCTTACAGGATTTATTAACCACCTGATTTAGGGTTAAACGGGGTCTTTTTTGATTCACATATCGTGAAAAAAAATAAATAAATAAAAAATAAAAAAAAATAAAAATATATATATATATATAAGTTGGACTTAAGCCAGAAAAGTAGCTTATATTTATAAACATTTAATGCGTTTTTATATTATCCCTGTGACATAAGTCTTATTATTTTCATTACATTAATAAACTACTAAGACCTGATAACAGTCTACATCACATATCCTTAAAGTATTTAAACACTTCTTATGGTGATATCTGAAGGATGTATGAAATCTGTTATTATCTTTATTTTAAAAATAATATAATAATATATTTATAATTTTAATTAGGGATTTGGTATCACCAAAATTAGTGAAAAAAAATAATAATGTTGTCAGCACCCTGGGTACCAGAAGGTCAAAACAGGAGTCAGTATCGGATAAGCTGTTTGGCATTGGCAGGGAAGATTTGACAAGGTTATTAAAGGCCCGGCTCACACACTCAACTCTGTTGCTCAACCCACAAATGCGTTTTCCTTACAAATGTGGCACCATTTAAAGGTAAATAACAGGCTTATTTCCAAGAAGCATTGTTACAACAAAGAAATAATTGACCAAAGTAGAGCAATAAGGTGGAAGCTCAGAGGAGAACATAACCAGTTTTTGAGACACCTGATCTGGGGCAAAATGATGACCCCCCAATATCAATTATGGATACCATTGTGTAAGGCAGGGCTCTGAAGACGTGGAGCTCTGAGGTTTGGTTTCTCAGCTGCTATCTTTTCCCCCTCATTTGTTTCTGTGATGGACTAATCTTGAAGAATCTGTCTTGATTTATTGATTTGGCTATAACTAGGAACCACTAAATTTGGATCTTATGTTATCTGAGTCATGCTGTGAACACAGATACGCTGAAGAATATTTGCAGTTTTAAGGCCATCTTCAGAGATGAAGCACCTCCCTTTGGCTTGTGACCTTTTTTCTATTCTAAAATCTGGTTCCCTGTTTTCTGTGTGATGTAATCAGAGGACCAACTGTCTTGGTGTATGTGGGCAGCATTGTCCTTTTTTCACCCAATTTCTGTATCATATAAATTGAATTGATAAAGACAGGAAAGGTACGGTTTAATGCACTTTTAGAATAAACATTATTAATTACATAACAGAGTAAAAGAAGAAGCCAAACTTTAAACTAATGCCTGTGCTTCTGTTTGTATGTGAATACATCATCTCTGTCATTGCCTGAAAGCTCTAGGTCTGACTCCTCCACGATTGTGAGGAAAATCCTTTCTGCCTCAGTCTACCCTCTGCTTCCTGAAATTTGAACACAAAATGTGAGGTCCCTACAAAGGACACTGATTAAAAGTTTTGTTTTAGAAGAGGTAAAATCGATATACATCTCTTAAATGCTAAAGCTATGACTCTCAAATTAAAGAAAACAATTTGATTTTAAGCAACAGAATCAAAATATGTGCAAGTAATTATCCCTTACCCTCCCTTTTGGCCATAAAATGTGGAAGCTGCAATTCCCGTCATTTAGAAAGTCCATGTGCTCTGTTAGTCCAACTCCCAAAAATCTAGCACACAGTATAGTATCAGGGTTTTTTTCTTTTCTTTTTTTAAGACTATACTGCGAAAGCAGTTTTAAGTTCTCCACACCTGTCAACAGGAAAGGTGAGTTTAACTTTTTCTTTTTTTATATAGAGTCGACTTTGTGAGACAAAGATCACCAGGGTAACGCAGGGAACAATGGGAATCAGTTGGTGGGTGGTAACAGGGGTTGTAAAGGCCCACAAATACAAATATTAAATAGTCCTGCCATCCTCACTGTGCCTTATGTAGCACTCACACATCACCCAAAGTTTGTTAGACATTTCAGCTGAAAGATCCGACTTGCTTTTTCTCACTTAATTTGATACTTATTCATTTGTGGTAGAAAGCAATCTTGTAATATGTAATCATCATCCACTGGTGACAAATATATGATGCTATGACAACATGTAGTGGGTGGTTTAGGAACTGTTTATTCCTGAAGTTTTACATTATTATTATTATTATTATTATTATTATTATTATTATCATCATTTACTTTGGTCCACTACAGGTAAAGTTATATCTAAGACAGTGTGGCACTTCAAAAACCAAAAAGGAAAATAGTTCACATGTCGAACGCTAATTTTTAAAATAAATTCTTTGTCTCTTTTCCTTAATCATATGAATCCAACTTGTTACGCTCCACATTTACGCCTGGTCGCTCACAGGTTCTGTGCCCCACAGATTGAGAGCCAAAGTATACAATCGCTCTCCAACACCTCAAACTATTCTAGCAGATCTACCAGTTTACGTTATTTATCCTTACATTTTTTTAGCAGTTTGCACACAATTTACACTTTTTTTTACATTTGTTTTGGTTCAAAAGACAGTGAGGTGCTCTCAGTGGACAGCCTTGGATATAAATACAATATGAGTGAAAAAGAAGAGTCAGTTCATTTATTCTAAGTCCATTTCTGTTCTTTGTTTTAAGGGTAATACAGTGTTACCGCACTAGATGGCAGTAAAGTCATGCTTCAACCGTCTGTCGGCGAATAAGTGTGACAATAATCCAAATAAAATTCCCATTTATCCGTCTGCATTACATTACATGCGTATTTGTTACTTTGTGTCGTACCAACCCCATATATAGTATAGTGATAGCCAGCCCTCCTCACAGTTCTGCTATCGTCCCCCGTTCTGAGGACAGCCGCCCTCATGTTTTAGGGGCGGTAGTCTGAAGCTATTCGTCCTTCTTCCTCACATATTCATTGTCAGAGTCTGTAACCACCGACTACAGCTGCTGCTTTCCAGAGACCTACAGTGGAGCTACATGAACATCCTCTTCGACAGACATTAACAAATAATGGCTACTGAAAACTTCGAACTGACCGGTGATGCGGACAAAAACGGCGAGGCGGAGGTAAGGTCTGCCAACAAATTCTTGTTTAGCAATGTTAAGCCGCCACTAACATCCTGCTCATGCTCAGCCAAGCGCCCATTCCCACAGAAAGAACTCCCAGTTTTGTGACAGTGTGGGATATTCCCGGCTTACACGGGTTTTTCCCATCCATTTCTCTCATCTGTTCACTCCACTCCTCCTCATATTGTCGCTTGATGTAGAACAGAGCGACTGAACTTGTGTCATTCAAAGTATTAGAAATGTAGTGGAGCTAACTGTAGCCAGTTAGCTGGGGTTTGCTTTAATTTGCCTCTAATTCCAAGGCTAATTTGAACATTTTCTAACATTTTCCACTTGGTTTTGTGGTGTGAGAGGGAGTCCATCTGCTGTTGTACAAAGGCTCAGTTTACTCTAGATGATACATGAGGACAGGAGGGCTCAGTGTTTAAGCATTCTTCTGTGGAGGATCAGGTGGATCAACTCACCCAAAATCAGTGATAACATGTAACTAAGTGGATTTGCTCAAATAATACATCTTTAGCCTGTCTTTGTGTCCATAGTCTGAGATCAGTAGGAGCTTTATTTAAATGAGATGTTTAGAGTTATCTATGACATCAAAGTAACAATGACATTTTGTGTTGTATCAAAACTTCCAAGGTGTAACTTGCATGGGAATACACTGCAGGCTGACCTCAGCAGATGAGTGCAGTGGAAAGCTCCAATAAAGCATTGTGGGGTACACTGCTTATTCTGCCATAGCAGTCCACAGGAAAGACTGAACAAGTACGCAATGGGTAATCCAAACCCAAGGCAGAGAAACCCAGTCATTAATGATTGACAGGGTCTTTTGAGTGGTACCAAAATTATTAGGCTACTTGATTAACTGAATCCTATAATCAGTTTGTTACCACCACTATTAAATAGCTATTAGCTATTAGTTTGATTAGTCATAATCTGAGTCACATTAATTGCATTCCCAACTTGTCAGTAATAATGAAAAGTAATAATGAAGTTTGAGTGAGAGAAATACACATACAGAGTTCTCACTTAACAGTTCCTGTGCTCCTTAGACTGCATAGTACATACAGTTTGATTTAATATTAACAGCTCGATTTAACATTAACCACGGACTTTATATAAAACAGGAAGGGTAGCCAAAGGTCACTCATTCCCATAGTAGCTTGGGTTATGGTGGCCTTTGGTTAGCTACACAATGAAAACCACAACACATATGAGCAACAGTCAAAGACTAAACACAATATAACAAGCTGATAATCCAGATTGCCCCATTAATGTTAGTGTTATGATTTCTAATCTTTACTAGTGATAGGCTTTCTTTTTATACGTGAAATAAAATAATACTGCTGATAGATGACGTGATCATATAAATAATGCAGCCTTGAGTCCAAAAAATTGAAACAGAGGAATTTTTTATGCTCATTGTGTTTACCACTGTGTTGTAACAAGTCTTGTTGTAACACAGTTGTTGATAGATGTTGATAGAAAACCAAAGCCAATTCAGAAGTACCTCAAGAAATCTGCATTCTATCTGAAGATGGTTAAAGCTGTGGTTGCAAAAAACACTCCCTGTCCTATAGGAACAGCTCTCTCTCTCTTGACCTCTGTAAACACTTCCTTGCTGAGTTTGTGAGGTCTGTCCCTCACGTTGGGTCAGAATGAGTTAAAAAGGTTGCTCGTTGGCTAATGAGTTGTTAATCAGAAGTCATCAGCCAGCCACCTAAATTGGTTGGCTCTTACTCTCTGACAATGTTTCAATCGAGGTGTTGCACTAGAAAGCAAAGTATTTTTCCATTGCCATTTTTACTCAACAGTTAGGAGTTTGTTGTTTGACTTTTTTTTTTTTAATTTGAAGTTTTCAGTAACGGTCAGGACTTCACACACCCTGACTCCTTTACTACAAACCCACGCTGTTGGAATGTGTTGGAAATTAGCAAGACTGCTGCTAGTGCAGTTTCATCTGAAGATCAGGGCCATTCAGCTAGTTTGTCAGATAGTACTGCAAGTGTCACACAGAGACTAAAATATGCAGATGTTTTGATGATATTAATGATATTTAATGGATGGAATCCCCCCAAATTCTTTGCAGTTTTACATTTAGGATAGGTCTTCTAACTGTTTTGGAAATAGGACTGTAATTAGTTGCCAGCCTACTTGTTTCCCTTGAAGGAAGATGATTATCACGTGTGGTTAAAACTGTAATGTTTCAGCTTCCACTGTAAATGAAAAATAATTAGGTCACATGTTTAAAAATAAGCTGTGTTTTGTCTGTGTTATGTAAGGTTTTCAGTATGACAAGTAGCACTGTAAACTTTATCTGGAAAACCTCAGTGAAAAATAGCAAAGACTAAACAAAGAAAAAGTAACTCACAGAGAGAGAGCACTAGTTAGGAGTTTAAATATATAGTGGGTGATAGCTGGCGACTCTCAATTCTACCTCATAAGTATCTTTTTCTCCCTCTGTGGCCTGGCAGGTTTTTATGGCTGCAGTCAGAGTCAAACCTCAGCGTACAATGTTGCCAACCAGGGCACAAGGTTGGTGTTGTTGGGCAGTTAAACCTCCACCCAACTGAAACTTTGAGCAATTTGTATGAAAATCTCATAAGGAGAAACTTGTGTTTCAGCAGTGAGCATAGTTTCCTGTGATGAAAAGTTTGTATTTTTTTTAAGTAACCAACTCGCAGTTCACTTGGAAGAAAAACAGAAGATAACTACTTCTTTTTTCTGTCTTTTTTATTGCTTTCTGTTTAGTATTGAAGAAATAATCTCGAGTAACTCGCAGTAATCAAACATGTAACCCTGATAGTGGGACAAGAGTAATGATGTCACCCTGTATGATGTCCAATGTATGCTCTAACAAATACTTATTCATGAGATATTAATAAGCGTCTTCACTCACTTTCCCCCCTGTGTTTGGATAGAGGTCATTTTGGTGTTTTTGTGACCCCAAATGTTTTTGCCCATTTGGGAAAAAAAGAAGAAAATAAGAGGATGTGTGTCATTTTTGACCTTTGGCCCAAATCCAACTCCCCGACCTTCTACGTGATGAGTGTTTCTGTTCAGCTTAAATACTTTCACTTCCATGAATATCTTCCACATTATTTCCCAGGTTCAGCATGTGACATGTTGCCTTTTTGAAACAACACCCAGACATGGACAATGCACCATATTGCTAAAGACATTCAGCAAGATTTGAGAAGTCATGTGTTGACTGAAGCAGGCGATAACCAAATCATTTATATTTCAGAGCCGGCAAAAGCAGAATACAAAAGAAATTCATTCTTAATCATGACATGTTGTTCTAGTGAAACCAAAACTGTAAAGTCAGCCAGTTACATCTTGAAATAAATTCCATTGTGATGGCAGCAGCAGAGGACTTCTTCCTCTTCTGTATATTAAAGTAACCTTGCAAATACCCCAGTTTATGCAACAGGACAGGGTTGCTGTGCTTTTTAGTGAAATTGTGCAAAACAAGTACTACATTCAATCTATTTATTGTGGTTTCATTTAATAATTACCAAACCAGTAACTCACCTCCGACGACTGCATGTATTAATGTTTCGAGCTTTATCGAGAGTAGAGCTGTTAAATGCGATTGTGTGTAATATTCGCTGTCTTTGTTATAGTTATGTTGGGGTTTGTGTTTGTGTTCAGACCCCGCGGTGGGGCCACGAGAGGCGGCTACAGAGATCCCTGAATATGAACCACTATGCCAATAAGAAGAGTGCAGCAGAAAGCATGTTGGATGTAGCTCTGCTCATGGCTAATGCCTCCCAGCTGAAGGCAGTGATGCAGCAAGGACCAAGCTTCACCTTTTATGTGCCCCTCATTATTCTCATTAGCATCTCTCTCATTCTGCAAATCCTAGTCGGAGTTCTGCTCATTTTCATAGGTAAGTCTGGTGGTTGTTACCAGATTTCCATTTGCTTAACTTTGTTACAGTTTTCTTGGTATTTTTGGCTTGTAACCATTTTAAAAATCAAAATATGAGCCTATAGAATTTTTTTTTTAATTCAGTGTAAGCCATAATTTTATTATCTTTACTACTTTAATTTATAAAGTGATAAATAGGTATTATTCACTGTGTTCATAAATTCAATTTAAAAGTTAACTTTTCTAGTCTCTGTCTGATCTGACATATATATATTCATTGTCAGCTATGTGAAGTCTAAGTTTGAAAGCATGTACTATAACGTGAAGGTCATGAATAATTCAGAATTTGTGAACAAATGTCCTTTTAGATTGTTAAGCTTTTCAACCAGAATTCTCAGCAAATCAGAAATCTGTGACCTTTTTTTTCCTACATCTTTTCTTAAATCTTATATGATAATATTTTGAACTGGCACCTCATTAAAGGCTTACAGGATAAAGTGTCTTCACAGTGACCCACCCACTGACCTGAATGCCAAACTTTTATCTTAGCCTAACAGAGAATACTGTTGTGATAGAGAGCTGAGTTTAGAAAGCCACAGCAGGAAGAGCTGCATGTGAGCTGCCGCTGCCCTCGGCTGTTTCCAGTTTTAAAAAGTTCTCCGTACTCTTGAAGGAGAACTGACACTCTGAGATATTCAATTCAATTCAAAATTTATTTCTATAGCACATTTAAAAGCAACAGAGTTGACCAAAGTGCTTCACAATCATTTAAGAACAAGAGAAAGCAATAGAGATAAATTAGAAACAAATACAGATAAATGAGAAGACAATGTATTAACATTAAAAACATAAAACAGGCCTGATGGTACTCAAACTGCACTTAAATTAAAAGCCAAAGTATGCTTCAATCGAAACCTCGGTTGTACTAAGAGCATCTGGATAGACGATCTCAGTGCTCTTTTGGGGTCATACATGTTGAGGAGTTCGCTTAAATAACTGGGCGCCATACTATTTAAAACTTTAAAAGTAAGTAAAAGAATCTTAAAATTAATACGATATTTGACAGGGAGCCAGTGTAAATTTGCTAAAACTGGAGTGATGTGTTCATACATTCTAACACCTGTTAAAAGACGCGCAGCAGCATTTTGGACTAACTGCAAGCGATGGAGAGATGAGTGTTG
>VUQG01021818.1:0-58079 GCA_015106755.1 Etia nguti | reverse complement strand
TTTGGGTTTTTTTTTTTTTTTTTTTTTTTTTGAGACAGGGCCTATTGGGATTGCTATTTCTTTTGATGTCATGTCATGCAATGGCATTTCAAGGGGGGAATATATTCCTTTGTAGAAGACAGACCAGGCAGGCAGTGACAAAAGCAGTTCCAATCAAATCAGACACATAATTAAAAGTTCTGAGAAGCCTGAAATGGCAAGGTCAACTGAAAAACAATGACAACTAAAACTAATTCATAAAGAGCAAAGCAAGTGATTAACACCTGGAAGAACTGGCAAGATGTAGGCTGTGATGACGTTGGTATAGTTGTGCTCAGTAGTTGTAGCCAGCGTGGATGAAGAAGGACGTTCCTGAAATATAGCTTTGACAGTCCTAGCGTCGGATGAGTTATAGCTTGGTGGCTGTTAGACTGTTTACTAAGAATTCAAATTAATCTTTGAGGCTCTCCCAGACAGTGCTGGTGCAAGCAGAAAATACATATTTGCATACAATTGTTAGTCAAGTAAGCTTTCGCCTGTGTTACCCAAAATATCCCTCAGACTTCAGAACAGAGGAAAGTTTTAAAATTCAGACTAAATACTGAATAAACAATAACTACAAGAAATGTAGACTTCAAATACTGCCAGTACTTATAACTGGATAATAGGCTTTTATATAGGTTTTTATATGATATATATTATTTAAGTAGAGTATGTTTTCTTTTATTTATTTGGTTGGATGATCCTGCATTATAGTGCTGGAATTCTTAAGGAGCTGTCCGTAGTGCTGAAAGTCTTGTTTCTCTTTTCTCCTTTGACAAACTGACAGGAAATTGAGGTCTTACTCCTAACAGAGATTGCATCTTCTTCATCTGTAACTGTCATCCCAAAACAAAAAGGTCTGTTGTAGTTTGACTTAAATAAATAAATACTTACATAAAAAAGCCACTGTTTACTATATTCACATTCTATTATGATCAGTTAACAACCAGGGCATTAAACCTTCAGTTTTACAGGAAGCAAAAGCAACTAAAATAATAAGAAATGTAAAGGTAAAAACATTAAACCATAACTGCTTGCCATCAGTGCGTTGCTGTCTCGATTTTTCTCACTGCAGGATGTAAATATTTCTACTTCATTACATCTCAGAGGCAAATATTGCAAAATACACTTTATGACCACAGTGTACCTTTCATCTGATGGCTGCTTCCAAGAAGATAACGTGCCATGTCACGAAGCTTGAATAATCTCAGAGTGGTTTCTTAAACATGACAATGAGTTCACAGTCATCTGTCATCTCTGTCATCTGAACGGGATGCGGTGGAACGAGAGGTTCACATCACAGGTTATGATGCTGTCATGTCACTGTGGACCAATATCTCTGATGAATGTTTCCATCACCTTGTTGACTCTATGCCATGAAGAAGAAAAAGCAAATCTGAAGGCAAACAGGGTCCAAGATGTACTTAATAAAGGGACCAGTGGCCAACGCAATTTTATCAGTCTTGAATGGAAAATGACCAGCTATTAAGACCATTACAGTATAACATTAAAATAAAATAGGTGGTAATGCTTATGGGTTTTTCTACTTTTGGTACTTAGAACAATATGTTTTGATGCCACTAGTTTAATACTTATACTTCAGGAGTTCTCTCACCACTCCACCTTTTGCGCTCTCAGTTTATCACTCAGTCCAGCCCAGTTTATGTGACTCTGTATAGCACTTCACAATCTGCACCCCAACTTATTTGCTGACAAACGGTTTCTTGCTCTTTTGGGATCTCCACAGGCAGCAAATTCTACTTTATCAGTGCTGACTTTTAAATTATTCTCCTTGCAGTTTTTTTTCCTACGAAAAACTTTGTGCTACATGCCATAACTAATCAACATCATGACAAGGAAGTTAGCAGAAATCTGCTGGAGGAAACATGACTGTGAGGTGTCACGTAGTTGATAGTCAGCCAGCTAACTATTACAGAGTTTTAATAGATTGGTTATTTTCTGTGCTTCATGGTGTAAATTGAGTCACACATTTCAAAAAGGTGTTTAGTGTGATCTCTTGTAAGATCAGTGCATACAGATGCCTGATTTAGAGAGATTTCTTTCTATTATTATTATTATTTTATTACATTTCACCATGTAAAAGGAGGCAGATGAATAATAGTCCTGGTGGTTGAGAGAGCCTGTCGCATCTGAGTGTTATACCTGTCTGTATGGGTTACTCTGTGCCCTTCAGGGAGCAGAACCATGCTCTGTCTGCAGTGCACTAATTAGTGCCATTAACACCACAGCCATTAATCATAACTCTTGAATAAAATGTGCAAATTACATGTAGGAGAGCAGCATCAAAGTGGAACCAGACAGTTTTGATGCATTTCACCATTTACTACTGATTCTGGAGGAGAAAAGTATAGAATGGACAGTAAAATAAACTGATAATAATAACACTCATTCATGTTAGCAAT
Organism: Etia nguti; assembly: GCA_015106755.1. Classification (NCBI taxonomy): domain Eukaryota; kingdom Metazoa; phylum Chordata; class Actinopteri; order Cichliformes; family Cichlidae; genus Etia; species Etia nguti. The sequence goes on along the minus strand of VUQG01021818.1, from coordinate 55,635 downwards.
AAAGCTCCTTTGTTCAAAAACACATCTATTTTTCAGCAGACACAGTTTCAGGATACATTTGTATTACTTATTGGGCGGCACAGTGGTTAGCACTGTTTCCTCAGAGCAAGAATCCGCTGGGTTCAACTCCACCGGCTGGCTGGGGCCCTTCTGTATGGAGTTTTGTATGTTCTCTCCGGGTATTCCAGCTTTCTCCCACGGTCCAAAGACATGCACAATGCACATTAATTAATTGGTTATTCTAAATTGGCTGTAGGTACGAATGTAAGCATGGTTGGTTGTCTGTCTCTGGGCTCCAGCCCCACGTAACCCTGAATTGGATAAGTGGAAGAAATTGCATGGAGGGATTTTTAGTTTTCCATGTACATTGTGTTTTCTTATAATAGGTAAGGTTTGATTTCCCAGCAGTGTAGCCCACAAATACCCCTCCACATCACCTGGAACACCTCCAAAATATAGTCAAGTAAATTTGTATTATGATGGATTACCCACACATGCCAAACCAGGTGGTTTTTCAGTTCTACAGGAAACAATTTAAAAATAACTCCTTGTCTTAGAAATGCTGACTGAAACTGAGGCTTATTTCCTCCTATAAATATTGTTTGTTTCACATGGCAAGTTCATCTTAACATAATCAATTTGGATCACCCAGAGATTTTCTTCTGCTTTAATTATGTCCATTGAACAGCTTCTTAGATCTCCTTCTTCCTGATAAGTGTTCGCTACATTGCAAATCTACTTTCAGCTGGGTGGTGGTTATCTTTGGTGTCTTGATTTCAAAATCCTCTTTAATGAGGTTAGAAATCTACTTTGTTTCTTTCCTTTTCCCTCTTAAAATAAGGATGTATTTAAAATGGAGCAGAGTTTTCTGCACTCCTCTGTGAACCGAAGTCCTCAGTAATTGCATCTCATGGGACTCAGGCTTCATTTGTTGCCCAGCGAAGAGACAGAATCTCCAGCAGAATACATAAAACAAACCAGGGTGTCTTAGAAAAACACTTTTTCATCATTTTATACACTGTGCACTCAATTCACCTGATCAATAATTGAAGCGTGCCCTGTGAGTTTAGTTTTTGATTTGTTCCATTATGTATCCGACTGGGAGAGCAGATAACTTTGTTATAGGAGTCATTTAAGATGACATCTGAACAAACCCTTAAACTTGACCACTAATGGTCAACAATTCCTGTGAGTGATTAGAAGAAGCTTGGTCATCTTTAAAATCAAAAGACAAAAAGAGATGCTTTAATTCTGTGCAATGCACTAGGAAACAATATCTTCCCCACTCCGCTGGGTCAATCTCCTTAAGATAAGATTGTCAGAATATGCATATTAATTCTCCTTGATGCAGTTTCCTTGTTTGTGTGGTACCAATAGATAAGAACGCCATGTGTATCCAATACAAAGTGACTGCTGGAGATAGCAAAAATCAGCGTGCACAGCTGAAATTCTGCTGGCAATAACTCTGTAAATAAAAACCCATTTTCCTCTTCTCTCTAAAATACAGCACAAGATCAATGCTGATTATATCAGCACAGTTAAGAATGCCCTCTGTCTCTTTTGTCTCTAAGCAGACTCTGTGCTCAGTTTTCCTATAATTTTCAGCAAAAATGCAATAGAAGACCCAAGGATCATTTAGAAGAATCGTAAATTAAAGATGCCTTTTAATGCCCATGATAGCAACTGTGTTCCTGTTCTACTGGGTTATATGTAGTAAATGAAACAGCCTTGAATTCTAACTAACATTAAAGCTGCGCTGATTCATTTTTTCTACACTTTATTACAACATTTATCACAGCGCAGATACACTCGAGCCTCCAGTAGATCGATTAGACGGGTTTGAAAGATGCACTAATCAATATTTCTGTACTAACACTGAATCAAATAACTGATATACAAGGGTCATTCAAGTGATAAACACGCACACACAGAATTATCACTTAACTATACAGCTTCCCACAGTGTGCCTAGTGCCTTTTATCTCTACTTTGCCGCTCCAGTCGTCATAATTTACAAATGCATTAGGCAGCTGTATTCAGTGAAAAGGCCTTCTGATAAACACCTTCTATTCTACATGCCCAAAGCACAACATTACAGGGTGCACAGATGGAGCCAGGCCCTAGTAGCTGGTGGAGTCTAAACCGAACTTATAGCGCAGTAAATGCCAGACCTTTCACCGGGTGTGCACAAACACAACTCCAGCTGATTACTAAAGTTGCTTGCAGCTTGTTGCACAGCTGGAAAACAGCAAAAAAACTTGCATAAAAAAGTCATGTATTGCTAAATGAGTCCGATTGTGCAGTTTTTAAAGTCCAGAGTCACTCTTAAAAGGAAAGAGAATAAAAAGCAGCCATGTGTAAAACCGCAACACTAGTTATATTAACGTCTGAGCTGGAGATTGTCTTTGAGCCAACACAACATCAAGTTAACAAAGAAAGGAAAGCGGCAAATTTAATATCTGAGCTTAAAAATGTACCTAATGTGGTCATCCACATAGTGAGAATGAGCTGGAGGCAGGAGTAATGAGCTGGAGAAAGAACAGCGGGGAGGCGCATGTCTCGACAGCTGATTAATGAGACTGTAACAGAATTGGATTTGAATATCAATGCTGCTCTATTGCTTAAACTGACATTAATTGCCACCTATTAGATTGGTGCTGCACCTCTGTATTTCAAAACAATCACCACCATTGAGAGACTAGAAGGGGGGGAGGAAAAAAAGGGTGGGAGGCCATGTGAGTGTATCATTTGACAGCTGGTGTTGTGTGACAGGTTTCACAGTTACAACTTTGTGTATGTGTGTATGCCAGTGTGACAGAGAGTAAGAAAAACAAAACATAATTCCTAAGCCAACAGAACCATATACTGCCCCCTGGAGGCTGAAGTGTTAATTGCATGCCAGAATCATTGTTCATTATGAGATGCATTTAGTTACAGTTTGTGGAGCTAAAGAACCTAATTCCACGATACTCTCACGCAGGTCATAAGATGTATAAAATGTCATGGCGTTGTTACGACTGGCCCGTGGGCTGAGAATGAAGTCACGCCGCCAATTTAACAAGAATGAATTCTTTCCAATTTTTACATTTTAGACATGCAAGTAAAACAATTTCGGCCCGATTATATTAGATGAGCGATCAGGCCATCAAAATCATTAGGGCTGATATCTGCGGCAAACTGAAGGATTAAGTGGCCAACAGCTGCTGAGCTGACTGGACAGACAGAGAGACAGAGAGAGAGACAGACGTGGAAGCCATCATTAAACTCGCCTGTTAGTGTAGTTCAAATGTCACTACAGCAGGGTCATTTTGCACTTCTTTGACAGTAATCACTGGAAATGGAGTGTTTCATTTGTCTTTCTTGCGCCCCCTTTATTTTTCTCGTCTTTCTCTCGCTTCCCCTCCATGCTTCTTTCTCTTTCTCCCAGAGTAATTGATATGATATGAGCTCTGGCAAGTGTAATCTTCTTTTAATTAAGTCCTGGTGCTAGCACCAGCTTCACGCTGATAGTGACTTATGACTTTCCTCCTTTCATTTTTCTTGTGCTCCTCTATAATCTTGTTTTACCTCTGTTGCTCCTCCAACTTTGGCTCTCTCATCTTTTTTGTTATCTCTTTTCTTTAACCCTTACTTCCTGCCCCTCATCTTATCATCCGCTCTGTCATCCTTGGGGGTTTTTTCCTTCTCTTTTTCTCCAGTTTCTCTTTTAACTTGTCCATTCTTTCTCTTACACCGTAGTCACAGCACCACGAGGAGGAAAAGAGAGCCCTCAGCCGGGAAATCATTGTTCTCAACAATCATCTCATGGAGGCGAAGATCACCATTAATAAACTCAGAGAGGACAATGTGAGTACTTAAAGCTGCACCATCTATATAATGTAAGCTCCCCATAACACCTCTTGTCAGCACTGGGAATATACCTGAAGCAAGGTTATTTGGACAGTATCTGAACTTTTTTGTATGAACGCTTGCCCAAATTATATTTTGCCTGCAGGCACAGTAGCCCAGGAAATCCAGGGCACAGAGACCTGATGCCCTGGGGCAGCTGCCTTCTTTCTTTCCTTACTTGGTGCCTTGTTAGCACCAAAACAACAGCTGGTTTTGGAAGCTAAAAATCAACTCTTTCTGAGGAGAGCAATTCCTCATGTCAAACTGGAAGTCACACTCACTGTATTTCTGCAACATCCTTAATATTTGTGCTTCAAGGTGTCACAGCAGATAGAGGAATTAACTCTAAGCCACTGGATGTTTTATAGCGATAGAACTGAAATCAATGGGCATCCTCTGGGCTGGCAGAGGTTGAATCCGAGGCTGCATAGACCTGAGCTCAATGGCATATGGAAATTTGGTGCCTCGCTTTTCTTTGAAGTGATTTTACTGGTTTTCCTTGTGGAGGGGCTCTAGGCTGAGTTAGATTTTCTCTCACCACTCTATAGCAATTTTTTAGCACTTCTGAGCTATAGAGCCCTCTTACAATCCTCCCCTCCAACATCCAGCGGAAGTGATTAGAGGCGAGGTTCATTTTGAGTAGCTTCCAGAATTTGTCCCATCAGTGCCAGCCGTGATGCAGACACTTCCTCTGGAGATCAACTGTCAAATTTTCTGCTAAAAACACAAAGAAATAAAATAAACCTCGCAGCTGTGCCTGAGACCCAATGCCACAAAACATCTACAAATGTTTGCTTTACACTTAACTGATGAGGCCATTTAATCTACAGCAGTTTGGTCCTGAATTAAACCCTTATGTCTTGATATTTTTGCAAGGAAAATGGGTAATAAGTCCAGCGGTTTATTGAAAAATGTGCAAACATACATGGAAATACAGTATATAAGGCAAAAACTTGAGTTTTCACAGTTCTAACAGGCTTCAACATGGTACATGGTACATACACGAGCATGGTAAATACATGGTATATAAGAACATGACTTCCAGATCCTGTTCATCTGCTGTGGACAGGGCTTTTTTTTAGGGCTGACCCTTCTTCTTTTGCCTTCTACTTATCCAGTTTCCTCATTTTGTTAAGGGTTAGTGTCAAGTGACTTAAAATACTAAAAGCATTCTTCTGAAATTGACAGACCTTCAGGAAACCTGGAGAAGTACACCTCAGGACCACTTTAAAAATTACAAAAAGGTGTATCTATTAAGAGGCAAAGCATAAGGAAATGAGGCGGGGCTCAAGACTTTTGCACAGTACTGTAGGTGAAGTTGTTACATATCCCACGTATTGACAGGCAAAAGAGAACACCAAGACGTTGATGATCCCCAAAGACTGTTCAAATGTAATAAATTACCTACAAATATAATGACTGTTTCAGTAAATGGCTCTAATTTGACAACAACTTGAAGGAAAGAATCTACTCAATTCATGCATTCAGAGATTTAAAAAAAAATACAGTGTACATAAAGAACTGATCATAAGACATCACAAAGACTGTCTCACAACCAGCTGGAGCAACAAAGCTGTCAGCTGGCATTCCACACAGTTCATATTAACTAAGACATCACCAAAGGTCTATTTAAACTGTCCTGAAAAACTACAGGGAGTTCAAATGTCCCTTTTCACCAAAATAGGAAAAAAAAAAAAAGATTCAAAAAGCAGCCACTGTTAACCGGTGGGGGAGTTGAAACTGTCAAAGAGAGGGCTTTGATGTTATGGGGGAAAAATGTCAGGGTTGTGCTATTAAAGAGAAACAGGAAAGCTACAGTGCAGCATGAACTGACCTTTATAAGTGGACAGGTTTAACAGAGGAGGGAGAGGAAGAGAAAACCTTCCAAAACCGGTTAACCGCCCACACTAACACATGCACGCACAGTAAATGAAGAAAACAATGAAACCAAGCATCTGTTGTGCCAGTAGACCACCCTCACAGTGCTGTGAAATTTAAGTAAAAATCTAATAACCATTCTTTTCAGAAAGAAAGCATGGGTAAAGAGATAAATAACGCTGCACTTGCTTCCTTGGCTGGAAGGTGCCGATAAGTTAATGTGCTGTTTCAGACAACTCTAATAAAATTAGCACAGTCTGCACAGGGCAGATAGATGATATGTCTAAAGAAAAGTTTGCTGGTATTGTTAAGATCCTGCAAACTACCCTGTGAAATTATATAACCAAGAAGCATATATATACATATATTAACCTCCTAAATATATAAAGATATATTTTTATGTTCAGCGGTATTGTTGCACACTCTCCTGATTTTCCCCCTCAGACATCTCCCATAATTATGAAGCACAATTAGAAGGCTGTAATCTAACGTGTTAAAGGTTTTACTCAGGGATGGTTTAAACTCATAACACTCCTCACTCACAGCATGCTTTAATTATCAAGATGCCAAAGAAAACCCATTATATATATGTGTGTGTGTGTGTGTGTGTGTTTTAAGTGAATGGGAATAATCTTTCTGCTTTTTTCAGGACCTGTACAGGAAAGACTGCAATCTGGCAGCCCAGCTGCTGCAGTGCTCCAAGTCTCACTACAGAGCACATAAGATGTCTGAGGTGAGCTCACCAGCACTGCCTGCTGCAGCTACATCAGTGCGGGTTTAGGTTTGTGCTGCAGTAAAAAAAAAAAAGTTCTGTTTTAAAATTCAGCGTCGACCATTTAAGCAAAGATGTTTTGTTTATTTAAATTACACTCCAAACAAGGTTAGTCTAGATGAGCAGCAGGAAATTGCAGTGTTTAAAATTGAGAACTTTATAAAGTGTATTAGTGAAATAACATAGCTGGGTCTTTACTATTTATTACTGAATGTGGTTTGAGTTTTAATTTTTCATTCAAGCAGCATGTTTTACAAAATGCTTTGCTTGAATAAAGTCTTTTAGAAAGTGCTACATCTGAATTCAGTATACAAGGACACACTAGTCAGACATTTGAAATGTACTGCTGATGCTGCTCTAGTGTATTCCACTTAACACTATGGACACACTTTGGTAACTCCTCCCATGTCAGGATTTCTCCACCAAAATGTACTTTGGGGAATGCTTTCAAACAGCATTTGCTCCTTTCTTTCACAAATATTATTGCCAAAATCTAATAACACATAATATAATAATAGTTTAAAGCATTAAAACATTTCTAAGCATTGTGTGAACCCTTGACTCATCAGCTTAAATCCAACATACAGCTCTGAGGATGACGGGCATAACTACATCAGCCACGAGTAAGCTTGAGATGGATACGCTTACGTGTACTAATAAAGAGGAAATGAAATGTATTTTTCTTCTAATGAAGCAAAGTTTATGATGTTGTGTTGGTGTACCATTAAAAAACTTCTCGAGTGGTTTTCACAATAAGATGGAGCCACAGCGCTCATGGCCTCTCCTCTCAGCCTGATGAAGGTCTGCTGTCTGAAGTACCATCTGTGTGCATCTTAGCTGTGCATAATAAATGAATGAAAGGCTGGCTTGTGATGACACCTGAGGCGCAAAAGAAAAGGAAAAAAAGCTCTAGACCTGGGCTGATAATTAAGTGAAGCACTACATACAGACACATTTGACTACTTGCAGCACTAAAAAACCCATTGATATAAATGAAATAGAGCAATAATGAATTCAGCTTGTTAAAACTCTGAAGAGAGGATGTTTTATGCTTTTATTTAAACAAACACACATTTAGGACTTTAGGGCAGGAAATTGAGGTAAAGTGCACTGGCTAATAGGGAGCTGATCTAATCTTTGCTGAACAGCAGCACTGTAGCCACAATGCAATAACACTAATTGCATATAGCTGCCAGAAAACTGATTCAGATATGGCTGTTAAACTTAAATATGCATGCCAAGTATGTTTTTCTATAGAAAACATATGAATCATCTAGGAATTATGTTTCACCGAAGTACATTAGTATTGCATGCATTAACACAGACGATACTGTACTGCATTAGCGAGGCTAATTAGTGCTACACTTCAGTCCACAAACATTGCCTTCGATTTCATTTGCACTCTTCTAAATGTCATCAGCTGGGGAATATGTTTGTGACTGGAGCATGTAGTATTAGCCTCGGTTTTGAACCACTATAGCTGCTGTGCATATTTAGGATACCATTTAGACACGTTTTAGGAGACCTAAGGGCTAAGTTTGCAAAGTGAAACTAAAGAACTACTCTCTAAAAACCTGTCGCTTGACCATTTTCAACTATAAATAATAAATAAATATAAATAATTACCTGGTCCCCTGCTAAATATAAACAAAATAAATAGTCAAATTTTTTCATTTTTTTTTCCATTCTAATAGAGAAAAACAGAATATCCACTAAAAAAAACACATTTAAAATAATTTAAATGTTCACTGGCAAACTTAAGAAACGTCTGTGCATATACCTTCCTGAGCAGGCGGACCTTACAGGCGTGTAGTTATAATAGTGAAAATAGTCCTGACTGCTTCAAATCATTAACAAGCTCACCCTGTAGAGTTTTGGACTGATCTACCACCTTTCCCATGACCATCCTCGCCCCTTGGGTTAAGATCTTGCATGGAGCTCCAGACCGAGGTTGATCAATGGTCAAATATGCCTTAAACACATAAATTTAGATCAGGAGTATCTGTAATTGATTGATTGACTGTAATCTGTGTGCCACACAGGCACACGGCCAGTCTGTGGTAGCCAGAATGCTGGATGGGTTGAAGGGAATCAGATACTTTGCTCAGTGACAATTTATAATTTTTATACAATGATTTTTGGTTGACGTTCTGTCTCTCTCCATTAAAATTAAATTACCATAAAAATGGTGACTGTTCATTTATTTGTAAGTGAGAAAACTTACAAAATCAGCAGGAAGTCAAAAAAACTTTAGTACAAAAGTAAGGAAATTTGTTTTTTGGTGATTTCTTTGTTGCTTCTTGGCAATAAATTTCACTGTTGAGTATGTGGGTTGCATTCATAAAAAAAAACTAGACTAACAGCTTTTAACTGCTACTGGCTTTTGTTTGGCGTCATTTATTGGATTGGAGGACTGCCAATTTAACAGTTTATTAATTTAATAAATAGGGGCCTCAATAGCTTGTGGAAGTACCATACACATACACAACAGCTTGGCACAACCTTTTCATACTCATTACCAGCGTGGTCACACACTGCTGTGGGACGCCCACTTTGCGGTCGGTCTCTGACATTCCCTGTTATATGGACCTTGACCTTCAATTTGGTGGTGGTACTAGGACTCATCCTAACAATTCTGAAAACAATTGACCGCTGTAGTTCACAGGTGATACTAATCAGGCACCAATCAGGCACCTGATAGTCAGCACCTGGGGTACCAGAAGCTCAAAACAAGAGTCAATAGCAGAATAAGCTGTTGGCCGGACAAGATTTGACCATTTCTATGTGGGCACAGCTCATATACAGCCCATATACTTAAGTCTGCTGCTCAGCTCACAAATGCATTTTTCTTACATTTTTCTTGGCACCATTTAAGGGAAAATAAATAGGATTTCCAACAGTGTAAGATTTATTGCCAAGAAGCATTGTTACAACAAAGAAATACCAATTTTTTGGTGCCAAGTTTGATTATTTCCCCCACTTTAGATATGCAACAGATTTACCGAGATTAACTGAAGAAGCTCAGGAGTGTGTCTTATTGCTAGTAAAACTAACATCTCACTTGAAATTTAAAGAAAAATTTTGGAAAATGTCATATATCTTTTTATCTGTCTCCATTGTGAAGCAGGAAATATGGAGTTTAGGAACAAGGGGTGAATTTCTAGTCTTTTAACTAACCAGCTCCACGATATGCTATTAATCCACTTATTGTAATAAAAGAAGACCTGCAGGTGTGTGCACTGTCACGTTGCTTAACACTGCACAACTATGTGACTGTTAATTAAGATCTGCCTCAGATAGCAACTAATGCTGAGCTGACTTACTTGGAGCATACACTGTATATTATCTTGCACTCTCCCCCCACAGCCTCACCTACTTTCCATCTCTATTCCCTCTGGGAGAGGCAACAGCTGCTAAAAATAGCCCCGACTTAAAAGATGCAGGTTATTTTATGCCGAGGCGAGCTTCTATTTCTTAACAAAGCCAAGTCAGTATTTTATCTATTTTTTTCAGATACCCAGCTGGAGACCCAGAGAACTGGTTTAATTTGAATCTAAGCCATTCCCTGTGGAACCAATATCGTTTGATGGTAGAAAGAGAAATAAAAAGAAACACTAAAAGAAAAAAAAAGAGATATGGAGGGAACGAGAGTCTTTTGGTTGAGAAGGCAGTTGTGCAATCGGAGAAAGATGAAAGGATAAAGAAAGGGATGAGTAGAAAGAGAGCTCAGTGTGTCGGGAACAGTTCCTGCTGACCCTGACCAGCTTTAATAGGCACAAAGAGCCAGTCTGTAATTGACAGGAACATTTTTCTCAAACTGGAGCCAATCAAAGAGATTATGTGTCTGTCTGTGTGAGAGAGAGAGAGAGACAGCAAGAAAAGGAGAAAGACGACAGGCTGAGAAACAGATGGAAGAAAGCAGGACAAGGAACATTAGGAAAGAAGAAATATTTATGTACGTCTGTATAATTAAGTCGGGAACTCTGTAACACCCAAACTAAATAAAGGTTGTTTAGAAAGTTCTTAAAGATAGCACAGTTTCTTTGCGTTACAGGAGAGGAATTCAGGTCAGACAGGGCATCTACCTCCAAATGGACTTCTTTAGGTTCATTAAGAGACATTCACCTCTCATTTAAGAGGTTTCTTCATTTATAAAACAGCTGGTGGAGAGTACCAGGTATTACTTCATAAGCCTTTCTTCACACCTTGTTTCATATGACGACTTTCATGACTAATAGTTGGTCAACGACAATTAGGGCCACTTCCAAAGGGACACTCCCCACTAGTGGTTAAATACTTTGGATCCTCCAGTAGTTGTTATAGAATTGAAGAAACCTCTTGGATGAGAGGCAAAAAGTCTCCAGAAACCTAAAAAAGACCAGCTGTCCTCAATACTACCATGTCCTGGATGACTGAGAATGTAGACATATCTCACCTGAGATACATATACTGGTCTGGCTCAAAGGAGAATTTTTCAACCTAGACCTACAAAAAAGTAAGAAATGGCATTTAAAAATACATTCAGCATTCAGCTTAAAAGGCTCTTGAAGAACTTATTCATTTTTAAAGAGCTTTGCTGAATACCAGCTCAGCAACTGTCACAACTTTTCAAAAACATTTGTTGTTGTTTTAGGTTGTAATTTCCTGTCTTCATCCACCTTCTTTTGTCTCTTTTCGTATTTGTCTTCCATGTCTCAGCTGCCACTGGATTTCCAGGAACGCATCAGTTCTCTCATGGAAAAACATAATCAGAGTAGTGGCGTCACCATGGCAATGTGTCACTCAAATTATCCCGACGCTGTGTCCACAGCCATAATTGCCAAGGTCCTGGAAAAGCCTGAGCCTGGGAGCAGTTGCCCTGTAACGCGTTCACCCAGCCCGCAGGCACAGGATGGAGACTTTCTGACAGGAACAGGAAGCACTGATCATCTGAACCGGCGCCTTTCTTATAAGACATCTGACCTGTACTGCAGCGACACGGCGCTCTACTGTCCTGAACGATGGCAGGACACCGAGCGCAGACAAAGTGTCGACCTTCACGGCACCGGTCTGCTTCAGCTTCACGCTCAGAACTCTGTTGACAGCAACCCCGATGAAGATGCTTTCCACTCTGGAAGTTTTTCCCACCATGAACCCCCATCCTCCTTCCGTCACCACGATGAGTTCGGCACTGGTAGTCTCCCAGTGTCCAGTTCCTACTCCAGTTTTAGTCTTGCATCAGATGAAAAGGGAGGAGTTACTGGAGGATGTGGGCGCACTGGCAGCAGCACCTTATCTTCTTCTCACCAGGGTCTCTACATGGACTGGCGAGAAGGTAGCAGCGGGGACTATGAGCGAAAAAGCATTTCCTCCTATGATAAAGACAGATCGAGCTTCCCCAAGTCCCACAGCATCCAGCACATGGCAACCCAAAGGAGCCCCCAGAAGGGCCCCTCACCAGCCTACACAAGGACAGCGTCATGTTTCAGTGAACCGTTCCACTCCAGCACTCCTCGTCTGGCCTCCTCTCACAGCATGGGGTCTACAATTGGACTGGGCCAGGCTCATGAAGGGACCCTGGACAGCCAGGGTGATGTCCAGGTCTCTGAGGATGACCTGAGCAGCCGCTGGAGACAGCTCAGCGTGGAAGACATCAACACCTTTTCATCTTCTTATCGCAACATTACAGGGCGGGTTTCTCCGTACAGTTTCTCTGAACAGCACTTTGCCATGGGCCCCTCTAGTAAAGTCAAAGGGTCTCTCTACAGCAGCTTCCAAGAAGGAGATGACGTCTTCCATGGTCGGGTGCTGGAACAGTGCTTTCCCATGAGTTCCTCCTCTCCCAGCCGCAGTCCCAAGCCTAAGGAGCATCGCAAGCAGGAGAAAACTTCTGTGCTGTATAGAGCCAAGGATGACAGTCAGGACTCTGAGTGCAGTCTGTTCCTCTCAGGGAGCTCTAAAGACAAGGAGAGCAGCGGGGGAGCGACAGCGGCAAGCAGCGCAAAGAAGGACTACGTGAATCTGAGTGCAGACAGCTCGGCTGATTCCTTACACCAAAGCTCACTTGAAGCCTCAAGTCTTCAACACTACCCCACCCCCAGGCCGAGCGTCCGGCCCCGCCCAAGCTCCAGCTCTGCTCTCAGCATTGGCCCCGCGCTCCCAAAGAAGACTTCTGCAAGATACCAAAAGTTTGGCAGTACGGGACTGACAAGAAAGGACAGTTTGACCAAGGCACAGCTATACGGTACGCTGCTGAACTGAGTGGAGAAAGCGATTTTGATTTTATGCATGATGACGACGATGATAACGAGTCCTAACTTTCTGTACTGTTCTGTATGTCTCCCTGCAGCAAACACATACTTGGTGTGATGGGGTGTTCCGATGTTGTTTTATGTATCTTAGCCACGGCACGTTTAACATAGTCTGCAACCTTTTTCTCTATTGTACGTCAGTGTATTTATCGACCTGAGACATGCTACTAAGTATGTTTGTGTTTAAGTGATGGCGATATTTAGAGGCACCAGGATAAAACCACATTCTCTCTACAATACAAAGATACTGTGCTATTCAATCATTTTTAAGTACTGTTAGTAAAACCAGCAAAAGATCATTAATTCTTGCTCTAATATATACAAGTACTGAAAATGGACTAAAGTGTGTTTAATGAGGTGACTTAATTCTGCATGTTTGGGAGAGGTTATCCATTATGTTTAGCGGGCCGCACTGACTGCAAACTGTTAAAACGATTTACCCATCCTCTGCTTTCACTTACACAATTGCATGTTGTGTAATGCATATGAATAAGGTGGAAAAAACATTTCCAGCTAAACTGTTTTTCAAAGAGACATTATCTGTAGGCACCCCTTACCAGAAGGAAATATTCTCCACCTGGCTAAATAAGAGATTTAAATTATATATATTTAATTCAAGGCCAAATGATATTTCATAGCAAGATTTATATAGCTAATAGAGTAATCCCACACTTCTTAATAAGAACCCTAAATTACCTACATTTCTCAGCTGTAGAATATACAAATATATTTTTAAATAATATAATTATTGTTAGAGGAAATAAACAAATATAACCAGGTACCCATTCAGTAAAACCTATTACACAGACATACAGTATTGTGCAAAAGTCTCCAGCCACCTTTTTTTATGTTTTGTCTCTTTCTTGTTATTTTTTAAATGTTGTTTTGAGCAATAGTTTTCTAGGTTTTCTGAAGGTCTTCCAAAGTTTATCTTTGGACATTTAGTTGCTTTTTCATTCATTTTCAGTCCAGTTATTTTACCTCAATGAATCATTCATTGATAATAAAAAGGCACCTCACAAAAGGGATGAAGCAGTGTTGTGTCGACACATAACAGACAACTTAGCAAAGGACCAATTTTAAATTGTATCTTCAGGCACTTTGTTACTAGAGCCCTTCTGCAAAAAAACAGATAATTTGTTCCCATTTTTCCAGGTAAGTCTATGAAAAATGTTAACAATAACACAGTCTGAGAGATTGAAAAAATAGTATTTTGGCACCAACAAGATGATTCCCAAAGACATCAAGTGAACCAAGTTTGCAAAAAAAAATCCAAAGACCTTACACAGGACCTGGGAGATGCATCTGGCCTTTACATTGACCCATCTACCGGAAACTGAAGCCTAAATAGAAATGGTGTCAGAAGAAGGGTGGCTCATGTCTTTTGCACAGTACTATAGCTTAAACAAAGCAGCAGGTATAAGTTGCAGGTATCAGTCATTCATTTTACCCAACTGGAATTTTTCATATATTTGTACAAAAATAAGACAATGACATCAGCAGTCATACTGCACAGCAGTTACAGTTAAAACCAAGACACTTGTGAAATTGCCTTAATCCTGTCCAGTGGACAGAAAGGTCTCCTTTACAGCATCTAACAACTGTGTACATACTGAATATCTGCTGTATTGTCACTGTATGTATGCACTACTGTTACAGCGTATGCTCTTCCTGTCAGATAATATATATACATACACAGAGCAGGTTTTAGGAGACAGATTAAGTCTGTTCCCATATGAAACACGTTTTTCGATGTTGATCATCACTGGAATTTGCTGACATGAAATTGTGTAAAATTTCTACTAACTTTTAACACTCTTGGCACTAAATACACAAAAGCAAAACAACACGGTTGGTTCTACTACTTTAAGGAGAGAGTTAATTGGAAAATTGTCCAGGCCTTGGTGGAAGTTCTGCAAGGTATGCACAAAAAAAGGTGGATAGATAAGTGCACTGAAAGGGTAGCAAAGAGTAAAGAGTGACTAAACAAAACATGTACAGTCAGTGTGTTGTTTTCAACCAGCATGCTCAGTAAACACTGTGAAATGGACAAAGCTTGTGTATATACAGACATAGAAAGTGTCAAAGACCTTATTATAAAATACTGCCTTATGTTAAATGAACAGCTGCAGAGAGATTGTCCTGCTGCCCAACAATCATACTACCATTTGCTATTCCAGTATTGAAGAGTACAAAATGACAATGTTCCAACATCTATGCACGCCAGGATTTCTTACTGTCTGTGTGGCTCTGCAGAGTCGAGAGGAACAGTGCTAGAGAGAAGGTAATTTACGGAAGCTCAACTTTGCCCTCAAATCATCACGGACAGATTTTATTTTGGAAAGCTATGCGTCTCTCACTCCCGCACATCTGAGAACTGGCTTAAGGCTGTTTAAAATATTCTGACATTGTCATATTTGTGAAGCTAAAACTGCACCATACAGGTCACTGACATTTTTTGACTCTTATTTGGTAGACTGTATAGGTATTAGCAGTGAAAACGGTTTGGAATTGCATTTAACCACTGTACAGAGGAAATGAGAATATAAATGGTATTTTTGTTGTGGGCGCAATGTAGAAAAGGAGATACTTCATACACAGTTGTTACAATATGAATATTTTTATCTAGTTTAAGTTGTTGTTATATTTATAGAATGTTTTGACCCTGAATGACGAGGCTGAAGTGGTTCTGTCCTGTCCTACCTCCAGCCCTGTTCCAGGAATAACAGGCCTGTTATTTAAATGTCACGTTTGTCTGTCTGATGCATGGTTCTATATTTTTTGCTGTATGTTTATTTACTTAATAAAGATGTGTGTTGGGAAATTGATTGCAGACTTCAAGGCATGTTATTTTAGCTAATTTATTCGACTACCATCTGGTGGTTCAGAGTAGGGGACCGTTTAAAATTTTTATAACAAATCCTTAACCGGCTTAATCATCACATTTAGTTGCAGAATCGCTTTTAGCACCAATAAGTTGAAATAACAGTTTTCTGTATGAATTTATCAGTCTCTCACGTCATTGTTAGGGTCCGATACATTAATACTGCTTCTGTTCATTAAGGTCTGCAGGCCTTTGTTTATGGACAGCTCTCTTAAGGTCCTACTGCAGCCTTTCAATCTTTCAATCTTTGACTGGGCCATTGCAACACCTTGATTATTTTCTTTTTCAGCCATTCTGGTGCTGGTATGCTTGGATCATTGTTGCATGGCCCGTCTGTCATCTGACAAAGATGGCTTCTTGTTTGACTCTAGAATACTGGTCGACTCATTGACTGTAAGCTCCTCAGGTCCAGTGGCTGCAAAGCGAGCCCAAATCATTTATGCCTCCACCACCATGCTGATATGCTGTCTTTAGTTTTCACCAAACATGGCGCTCTGCATTATAGCCAAACTTCTCCACTTTGGTCCCATCTTTCTAGAGGGTATTGTCCAGATGTCATGCTGCCATGTCATTTTTAGAGTAGCTCTTGGGCTTTTACTGAGGTGGTCGCACTTCCTGGTCATTAATTCTGATTTACAGCACCTGGCTTCTACTTCAATTCCTATGGAAGTAGTAAAGGAATAGTATGTTTTTTACAGGATGGTATTCTTCTTTCTTATTCTTACGGTGGACTATGTATGGTGAAGATTAAATTAAAAACACTGCTTTAAAAATCATTTAAGGGCCTTTTAAAGACAACTACAATGATGCTTTCTCTATCATTAACTGAGGTAAAATAAGCATAGGCGTTACAAAACAGGGAAAACTATTTACACATTAGATTTTTCCCTATAAACAAGGATAAGGATGCTTCTACTATATATCCTGAATAAAGATCACAAGCATCTGCACTTCAATGCTCTGCTGTTGACTGGCAGGACTCTGGGAGAACTTGGCAATGCTTTGACAGATGATGGCATATTTTTTTAGTTCTCTGGTTGTCTTTCTTTGATGCAGTGTGAAAGGAAATGTCATATCAGAGCCAGAGAGAAGAAAAAGGAATAAGAAAAGTGATGTGTATGCAGAATGTGGAATGAAAAACACTTCTGATTAAAAACCACCCAGAGAAATGTTTTTATTTTTATTTTGACAAAACCTTGAAGACTACGGTGATGATGAAATCCCTTGCTGTATTTGGGGTGGAAGGCAGGACTATAAAAGCACTAGGGTGTTTTTTGTGGGCATATGTGCAGTTAGACTACTTTTCTACCGCCTACCACTTTAGATAAAACCCATAACAATAGTTCACTCTTTGAACTCTTAACTGTAAAGAAGCTTCCTTTGATCTCATACAGTGTAACTTCAACTGATTTCATCTCAACCACCAAGATTACAGGATATGAACAGATGGGACAAATATGAATAAAACGCTTAAGTGAGATTTACACCATAGCGACTGAAATCGAGTTAGTTTTTTTTTTTTATTATGATGTGAAAGCTTTGCAAGACAGTCAGTGTAAAAAAAAATGTTTTCCAAAGGAATCAGTAGATAGTAGATTTGCTGACTTTCAGCATTTTTTGCCAAGTTCTTCTTATCTTTTGCCAAGAGATTATGAAAGCTATAGTCTTGAAGATAAATGTGCACATGACGTTTCTGTTTAATACAGTCTTCCATCTCATGGCCAACCTGCTACTTTTTAAGTCTATAATCTCTTTGTTCATAGTCGGTTGTCAATGCCAGACCTTGATCTCACCGCCCCAGTCACAAGTAGCCACAGTCGTAGGTAAGATGGGATGCTGAGACACACAAAGGCAGGGCTGGCTATGGGCACGGAGGGTGTGCAGCATGTGAGCTGTGTGGTAGTCGTAGAAGTGAGCGGAGCCGGTGGAGCTCCCTGAGGCCAGGATAGTTCCATCCAGAGAAAAGCCACACTTTATTGCATATCCCTCCACCTAGAACAAAAAATATGATGTTACAATCCATTTATAACGGCTCAGAGGAGATTTTAGAGAACTAATCAGAATATGGTTGTCTCCACCTTCAGAACAAAAAGCAATTGTGACAGGGAAATCAAAGAGCAGCTCTCATCCTCCTTTACCTGCATACATTTAACGTCACAAATAACTGGGGAAAGTCCCTGGGGAGGAAAAATCTACAGAGAGTGCAGGCCCCCTGATGGTGACTGCATACCGTTGATTTATACTTACAAACACTGCAGAGGCAACTCTTGATTTGTGTAGACAGTTTAAGTGTAGTCTTGTTTTTGATGGACTGAACACTGACAAAGGATTACAGAAGGAAGCAGAATAACACTCTAACCTTTAACTTTAAGTTGGGCTCATCGCTTAATTAGCAATTTTCTTGTTTAAATTTTGAATGAAGTGTGAGTCTGTATGCACACCAACCCACTTTGGGTTGTCACTTTGCATAAAGAACCCCCAGAAATACTATCTCGTCAGGTGCTGTGGAATAGACAGAAAGTATTCACAGCGCTACACTTGTTCCATATTTTGTCATGTTACCCTTGTTGAAATTCGACACATAATACCCCATAGTAACGATCAATTGACTTTACCATAGGTGGACTCCAGTTAAGTTGTAGAAACATCTGACAGATAATCAGTGGAAACGGAACCCACCCGAGCTCGATTTTTGTTTTCATCTACATGTTATATTTTTATTTTTTAAAATATGCAATAATTTCAAACAATTATTTTTCACTTTGTCATTATGGGGTAACTGTTTGTAGAATTTTGAGATGAATATGAATTTAATCCAGTTTGGAATTAGGCTAAATGTTGACGAACTAAAGCACTGTAAATACCTTGAAATACTTTCTGGAAGCACCATGTTCTGCTTTTATGCGTTTCCGATCCCTGCTAAGTTGCCTTAGTTTTCGGTCATTGTACTTTATTTAGCTTGAGTCCCTTCTTCCAGTTTATTGTCCTTCCTCCCTCTGTCCTAGCTTTCTGTATTTATGCTTATGTCCTCCAGTGTTCCCTTGTTTAGTTTGAATCCTGTATCCATGTTTAGCAGGCATTTTTGGGTTGTTTCCTGATTTACTGCGATAGCTCAGTTTCTTTGGTGTCATTTTTTGGACTTTACTTCCACTCTGTCCGATTGGCTTGATTACCTTCACCTGTCTCTCATTTCCCTCCTGTTTCCAATCCCCAATTAGTCCTTGTTCCATAAATAGTCCTGTCTCTGCCCCGTGTTTTTGTGAGATCCTGCTGTTGTTTTCTGCATTGGATGATTCCTAGACCCCTATTTTGAACTTTGTGTTTTAAGCTGAATAAAAGCTCATTATTTCTTCATCTAACCTTTACTATAATACAACTGGTTATTTCTTATGGCACAAAGCCCAGAATCAAGTGTGCATATTTTTACATAACAAGTGGTTTCAAATTATAGACTGCACCTGTGGAAGATAATGGTTTGCTACAGTTCATGCTCACTGTATTAAACTTCTTGTTGGAGAATGTAATGCTTCTGTTAAGAGTGGTTAAAACCATGTCATCAATGATGTCGTAGCTCAACTGCCTCACAATCCATCATAATTCACAGGTTACTGGCTGTAAAGCGACAAATGTGAGCTTAACCTTGTGCACCAATTGGGTGAAGGCCCATTAAGTGATCATTGTGTCCTAACGATATGGTAGGAGGAGTAGATAAATTATGGATACATCTGTCTTTTAGTCATCATAGCAACTAATTAGCAATTGGCTAATTACCAATGCTTTCAGTAATATAATCACAATAACGCAAAGGTTATTATAAGGTAATTATAAGAAACATCTGTCTCATTGTAGTATATAGTAAATAAAATACAAAATGCTTGTGAAACAAAATAGGTCTTTTCTGCCACGTTGTTTCTTTTTTGTTGATTTTTAGTGCTGTACCAGAAAGGAAAATGCAAAAATGGACCTGGAATGTGTGATACCCATTTGTTTCCTGTCAATTATTGTAAACAACAGTCCAAATGCCACTCCAGCAGCACTGCATTTTTCAGTGATATTTCAAATGTGATGCCATATGCTGCTCCTGTTTCCTCCCTCAGTGGATCTATTGTATTATATTTGGTGGGTTTGTTTTTTGGGGAGGAAACACTGCTATGGATCTTGGTAAAGAAAATGAAGCATGTAGGTTGCAATTAAAGCTTTGTGGGGTGGGATGCTGCTGAAGTTGTATCTCTGTGTGTGTGTGTTTGTCTGTGTACATCTGACTGCAGTGCTATTCAGTATGGATTACGCCTGCGTAACCCCCAGTCGATACTGACCTTGTGTCCTTCGAAACGCCGCCTTTTGTTCATTCTATACGGCTGCTGGGGGGAGAACACTGCTATGTAGTTCCCATTGGTCTGGGCAACAAAGGAGTCCTCCAGCGGGTGGAGGGCCAGGCTCGGGCACGTGTAACGCTCCTGGTGGCCAAATGAGCAGAAGAATGAGAAGCGAAATTAATTCACTATTTGACCTTTTCTTGTTATTACTTATGGTGAAGTCAGCTCCATGTTTACCAGTTTATTAATAAAAAAAAAAGTTTGTACACTATCCTTTTTATTTTGACCATGATTTTCAATCTATTCCAATGAGTACAGAGAATATACACTCCAGTGACTTATTATAATGTCTAATAAATATATCATGAACTGCTGAAAAACTGTTCAGAATGAGAAGTTATCCTGTACAAATAAGTACAAAGGTTATTAAACACATTTTTTTAAATAATCAGCTTAACAGAGCACAAAATTCCTCCAGCAGCATGTAACTGTCAAAATATGCCAGTTTTCTATGCCTCATTAACAGCTTGTTTTTCACCGGAAGGTTAAGCCAGTTATTACAATCTACCTTAAATGTAATTTAACTGTTAAAATAAAAAAATAGCCTCTTAAGATTATAAATTTAACATCATATACCAGCCAAATCTCATGTAATTAGACCTATTTTTTTTCTTTTTCACATGCACAGATATCTTACATGGTAGATTTGGTTGGAGACTTTGGCTGTGGTCTCATAGTCCCAGGCAATGAGGGTGCGGTCTGCAGAGTCTCTGCTCACACAGTCAGAGCTTGTTATAAAAGTAACACCGCCTCTCAGAAAGAGTATGTCCAAGGTCTGCTGGATGCCAGCTTTGTAAACTTTCACCACCTGGAAACACACATACATATACACCGATGACCCGTAGAAGCACTCAGTCAAGAAGAGAAATAAACAGGGGAGAGAAACATCTAGACCTCTGTCATTAAGGGGGAAAGGCAAGATAACAGCTGTGTCCTTGTGGCTGTAAAGACTTGCTGTCAAATGATGACAGAGTGCTCAGCAACGGAGAACATATATGTTGTGGTTTAAATCTGCAATAAATCACACCCTGAAGTATCAATTTATTGATGATTAATTAAATTAAAAAAAAGAGCTACACAGTGGATGGCTACCAACTGCTCTGCACTGAGAAATTGACCTTTAACCCTTTACCTGCTGCTTGAAGCATCCTCTAACTTTATTTTGGGTATTTAAGTAATTATGAATCAATGTATATATGTATATATATAGATATATAGATATATATATATATATATATTAATATAACAAGCGACTGTATATTAGACAAGCATATTTATTATAGCATATATGTATGAGCTAGATAGGGGTAGGAATTAATTAGCATTTGCTTCCTCCTGCTCCTTTTTAAATGGGAAATAGTCAACTTTTTTTTTCGATTTGATATATTATTTGGCACTTATATGTTCAAAATAAAGATTTAATTGGCAGATTGAGTGACCTGTAACATAATGTGGCAGATCAGTCTCACAAATCCTTTCTGCCTCTTGAATCCATTTGGATATCAGCAAAATTATGACATGGGTGGGTGACTTGAATTTTTAATCCAATAGGGGTAATTGTATCCTGAATAGAGCAGCTAACGGTTAAGAGTGACAGGCAGCCATGACGATACAGGATTAACAACATATTTTCTAAGGATTGCTCTCTGTCCGTAACTCATACTAACACCTGCTAGCAGAAACATCTTCACTGCATTAAGTCTAACCATGCAGGGGAACGATTCAGTTCGCCAACTGAACATTCATGTGAGCATTCAGATTCTGAAAAAGTGAATAGGATTATCATATAAAACAGTCCATTAAGCTTAATAGCAATATTAGGTTGCAGCTTCACAGGAACAATTTATGCAGCCAGGATTAAATTAAAATTTGCTTTGAACAATTAGTGATATAACCTGCATTCTTCCTATGCATGCTGAAGCATTATCTAGAGGGTCATAGCACAAAGTGAAATATAGACTCGTATGTTTTTACTCATGTGAAACCGAGTGTGTAGCAGTGTTGAACAAAGAGGATGTGTTTTAACTGTATTCATTTAGATTTTTAAAGGTAAAAAACCCCCACAGAAAATTAAAATAATAAATCTACCGTAAGGAGGGTAATAAATTTGACCTTGCAGCTGCGAGAGTCCCACGCCTTGATCACTGAACTGTAACCTCCACACAGGAAAACCTCCGGGTTGCTGGGATGCACAGCCGCACACATCACCTTAAACTCGTTGTCCACTTTCACTGTCGGCTGCCCTACAGACCAAAAGAAAGACTGATTTAAAAATACATGACAAAATTCTCGCGTTTGTGTATGTGTGTGTATGTTTACTATGAACAATTTGCAACATCATGCTGCTAATGAGTGAATGCAGAAGTGTCATGTTTGTCAAGATTGATTATAAACTACATTTCTTTAAATAAATTAAACATTATAGTTATTGTTATATTACTATTTTTCTACTTTACTGTCCTTTACTGCATTCACATTTACAAATGTCAAGATCTGTACTTCAAGTAAAAGTAAAGAAATTGCTTAATTATTGCTTAATTGATTCATTATCATTAAAATGTCACAGACAAAGACCTACTGAGAAGATGGCTGGACGATTAATCACTAATCATTAATCTGGTATCAAACACACACATAAATAGAGGCTCAACAATAAATTTGAGTAAATACAGACTATTTACTTTCTGCTTGATTGTCCCAAAACAAGCAAAAAGTAAAGAGACTCTATGAATTAAGGTAAATGGCAGGAATTTTCTTTCCCTGCTGTCAAAGCCAAACTAAACACAACATACATTTTAGCTGCATTACCCTGCACATGCAACATTTCCAGATACTTCTCTTTGGTTTATTAATTGAGCACATTTTGAGGATCCAGTTTCAGTTCCAGTGACACATGCATTACATTTGTGAGCTTTAAACTCTGCGTGTAATGTAGGGCCAGGGGAATGATGGAAGAGTAAAGGAAAGAAAAGATTTCCAGGCAGGGACAAGTTTAATACAAACTCACACAAGAGCGTGGAGAGTGTGTTTCAAAATGATTAACCCTAATTCTCCTGAACCAAGAATTTTCCTTTTGCCACTGCTTAACAAAAAAAAATGTACTATGGTCAGAACCGCCCAATTCTGATAATGCATTGTTAATAGTATAAGCATAGTATTAACAGAAACAACAGAATCCTAGCGTTCAATAGGGTGGGCGCACCAAACGGCCCAAAGCTGTTTGGTGTGTGTAATCAAGCATGAGCCTAATAGTGAGCTACAACTCACTGTGAGGTGAGGCGTCCACAGAGCTACACTATTCATTTTACAGCGCGGACAGGGGACTGAAAAAGCTAACTTTAAATTCCATTTATTGAGCTTTTATTTTGACAGGCTGTCAAGCCTATGTTTGAACTGGAAGACAAATAATATCAGAAAGCATTTTCGATTTCAGTTATTTTATAATGGGATCCTAAAGATTTCAGTTGCTTTCACGGTATAAATATGTTTAGTAAAAATAAATGACAACTAGAATCAAAGACTGATTAAAAAAACACTCTAAAATAAATGAGAATAAATGCAGAAATAGAAGAAGATAAGCCTGGTGGTTGTGGAAATCATAACTGTCTAGTTCTAAGCCTTCCTCATCACTTCACACTGTCAAAAATTACACGTGCAATGTATGTACTTTAATTTTAGATATGCATGCTGCCACATGTAAATACTTGTACAGACATGTAGATTTCATATATTTTTAAATTAAAGATGGACTAAACCACCAAGATTAGTGGATTCCTGCTTTGAAGGCTCCAGGTCAGCTTTTTGCATTGATAAAACCTAGTGTCAAGAGCAAGCGGGACGATCTGGCTAAGAAACCGAGGACGTTCCACACTCAAACAGGAGCCTCTTTTCAATCACAGGGTAGGCACGCCTAAATTATACCCTGCTCTATAGTTTACTCTGAATTAGAACATAACTTACAACATGAACATCATGCTGAATTAAACGAGACTTAAAATTACAGATTGAGACCATAAACTAAATAGGAAGGTTTTTACTAAGGTCATAAATCTAGTGAGCAGTGGGATCATTTTCTCACAAACTTCCATAAAGTCAGATTACTTCTATTAACTACTCGCCATTAAAAAGAATCCACTTCAAGGCATTTCTATATTGTTTTCATCTAGACATGGAGACTTGCTCTGTCTTTTATATACAGCCTGTATATAAAGAAAGATTTGTTTACAATGTATCCTTTCGCTGTGTCTAGACTCTGTCCATGTGACCTGAACATTGTGAATGCAGCATCAGTGACACATGTGTTATTTCTGTCTGCTGAAGAGCAGTGCTAATCCTCAAGATAGCACACTTTTTTTGTTGTAAATATCAAATGTAAATCAGTGTGCTGTAGTATGCGAGCTGTTTATTTCTTGCAGCACTGTTTGCTCATTTTCAGCCAAGGACCTGCACTGTTGTTCAGTACAAAATACTGCTAGTTTCTACCGATCGAAAATGTTGCAAAAGTGCACAACTTTCCTAAGTGATAGTTTTATCTCTCTATTTCCAGACAGCGGCATTGTACACATGAGTTTCTGAGAGGATTTAAGCATCACTCGAGACAAAAAGATAAAACTGACAAAGATGTGATGTAGAGAAAAGAAACCCGAGTATAAAGTACTGTTTTGGCTAGAGGCTGCTTTATCTCAGTCAATTAAAAAATGTCATACTTAAACATAAAACAAAAACACCGAAGGGCTAAAATATAATTAAGCCTGACAGGGTGCAACCAAAAATTAGTTTCCTGGGAAAACGATGAAACAAGACTATGAGCCAGCAACTCTGTCAAAGGCTATGCAAAGTGGAGCACCTCAGGGCTCAATGGCTTCTCATTAATTCATCGAACAAACAACAAAGGGCACATCTAAAACAGTCTTAGGCAGTTAGCCCACAACAAAAACATACTTCATTATAGACGTGTTCCACAATATTCCCACCAAGACTTTTTAGAAGTGGGGAATGATCACTGAACTGTAACCTCCCCTTTTTAATGGGGGACTAGTTCACTCACTCACGACTGCACTGGTCTGATCCAAAGTTTTAACAGGCAGTTTCATCAGGCTCACACTTCCTGCTTAATTGGCTTACCAACAGCGATATGCAGAAGATCTGTCATCGAGATTTAAACTCGTGTTTAGCAAGACAATGAGAAAATATTCTCCTCATAATAAATAGGGCCTCATCATGTTTTAATTAAGCAAGATTAATTAGCTCGCATGCGAGAGGAGATACGGGGCGACAGCAGTGATCTGTCCCTCCCTCGCAATAGTTTATTCTGTTGAAAGAACTGTGATCGCACTGTAGTGCTGACAAACAGTGGATGACTTGGAGCAGAGGACATTAGGGATGACTGGGATAGCAGGGATGAGCCCTTCAGAGCAGAGAGAAGCAGCAGGTCTGCCTCATTATGGGACTCACCAAAGCCGGTGCTGTCTTTGCACTTATGCAGAGGTTAGGAAACGCATTATTCAGTCTGACACGCCACATCTGAAAAAATGTTTTGGATATAGACTCAATAAGCTGCATTTTTGACTGTTTTTTTTTTTTTCATTTCAACCATGCCCTCAGACTTGACAGAAAAGGTAGCAAAATCCTTAAATAACTGTGCCGTGATTTATTAATTTAATCTTAATTAAAAAACATTAATGTACTTCCTTCAACACTGCATAGTAGGTTTCATTAACCAAGACAGCTTTAAGCTAAAGTGAGCCACTGCTTAGTTAATCATTGTGACATCGTAGGAAGGAAGCAATGACAAAAACAAAGAAAAAAGAAAAACTGTTCTCACATAGCTGACATACTATGGTTACTCTTGGCACCACGTTTTTTCTATCTACACTGATTCTCAGGTCAAAACAATCCTTATTTTTCTTAATGGGCCTTGCTACAGCTCCTCAGCTCATCCTCTGATTCAAGCAAGTTGTTTTAAGGCAAGGTTGCAAAGGTCAAGAATGAAAACCTTTCAGCATTCACGGCTAAGCTTAAATTTCACTAACAACATGCACATATGAACAAAAGATTAAAATTTGGCAATAATTTGACAATCTTTCCCTTGATATCATGTTTCCATGATCTTGTTTTTAATTAATACTATTTCTTTGCTTTATCCTCTTTTTTTTAGCTGTCAGGTTATGTTGGTGGCAAGTTAATTGACTAAATGCTGTAGTTAAAAGCAGAACGTCTCGAAGGGCAGGAAAGAAGCTCAAAAATCGAAAGAAATGAAGTATTGAGCAACTGCAAAACACTGCACACTGAATCGCTGGGAACGCACCCCTCTCCGTGTTGGCTGCTTTTGAATGCCACCACCACGGAAGCCCATACAAAGCCTCCAAGTCCTTTACTTTTCTTGACTAGTGCATGGGCGTTAATGTAAGTTAGAGATGATGTGATGTGGGTTTTATCCTTTGTCTTTTGAAGGAAGGCTCTTTTGTTTTATTTTCTTTTGGTGGGGGGGAGGACTATATAAAGCCTGTGTTGACCTAGCAGGTTGCTACTCTAAAATCTAAAATGAAGCTTTAAAAGTAGGTCAAAATACTGGTGGCATTTAGAGGAAATAATACTGCGGGTGTGTGCTTTTGGACTCGTTGCCTCTTGGTGTGCAACGCTTAAGGCTCCTGTGATTATACAGTAGCACGGTGGTGGTTAATTGTTGGTACGTGCAAATGAAGTCTAATGAATTGAAAATGTTGAAGAAAATATTCCAGTGGAATAAAAATGTGTGAAAGAATGCTGAAAGATGGGGGGTTTTTTATACTGTAATATTGTAAAAGTCTCTCTATTAATTTATATATGATGAAAGAAATAAGAGCACTGACTGCAAAATACGCCTTTTTGTTAACCTGTGTGCAAGCTACTACTTCTTCCCTTTCTTTCCTTATTTATGAAAATGTGCATTTATTCATTGATCTAACTTTTCAAATGTACCCAGCGTGACAGTGTGGGTTACATGGATTGCATGGCTGGAGAAGAAATTTCAGCATCTAAGCTGTGTTTTGAAAACCAGAAAGATTTTCTGTTGCATGACCCCCAGACTCCAATCCCCAGTGTGACTCAATAATTTAGTTTTGCACTATTGGCCCTTGTAATTCAGTCTGGGAAAAAAAAAAAAAGCCTGCCTGTGGCACTAATGTGAAACTCCATCTCACAACCTATTACAGAAGCTTTCACCTGGGTTTATCAAATAAGGTAATGCAAACCTAAACTGAGCTGGAAGGGCACTACAAAAGACAACTATTGTGTATTATTTCTTTTCTCTGATCTAATTTTGTTTCTTTTTTCTTGCATGAACTGACACATCAACTTGTGGGAGAATGTAGACAGGTGAACATATTTTCCATCACCATCATCAGACGATCGGCTTTTCTGAAGACGGTCGTTAGAGTGCGGACAACAGCTGGGGCTTCACACTAATGCCATCCATATTTAATTAATTTATTCCACTATTCAGCCTCTCTGACTTTAAAAAGTCCTCTTTATCTTACATTCCTCTCCTCGGCTTCTCTTTTAGCATTATACCACTTAACCCGCTCTCCTTCCCTGTATCGTTTTCACCCCAAGCTATTGCTATTCAGCTGTGACAGCTTGCCTTTGGCCCGCTGGGAATGGGTATAAGGTTCTACAAATTAAATTGGACACAGAAACAACTGCAAAGGTTTGCAAGGAAAAATGGGTCCACATACTATTCTGAACACACAGGCATAGGAAATTACTTTTCTTTGCAAACATAATGATTAGTGCAGCACTGAGGGTAGATATGCAGTGGTGAAACGATGAGTCAGATGTCCATGAAGACTCTCGCTGTTTATTCAAGGACGAGTACACCTCTGCAAAGAGAGCTCAACTGAACACAAAAGCTCCAACTGCTTTTCCTGTTACAGCTAAGAGGATCTGCATTACCGTGAAGAGCATAAAGATCACATTTATCATGATTAGAGTCTGCCATCACAAACACTCAAGCTTTCTGAGTATCCCATAATCCAGTCTAGTATTGATATATAGGCTGCATGAATGGCGAGGGGGGTGCTGGTAGAATAACTATGCTAAAACCTCGGTGAGTTGTGAGTGTCATATATTTCAGAAAAGCATTTGATGTGAAGAGAACTCAAACCCCGTGTATGTTGGAGTCTGTTTAACATATTATGAGGGAAATTATGCATGTAGCTTATTCCATGTGCTCTTTTCACTGCCAGAATATGATTTGCTTTAAAGTGTTCGTGACTTGGTCTGAGCTCCACCACATCTGTAGTGCAGGAACTGGTCTGGAATTCCCAACTCCCACATTAATATTCAGCTAAATTGAATTTTCTTCATCACACGCTGCAATAGGAATGCAGCCTTATTGCACTCTCACGCAGATCTTCATCCTTAAAATCGATATGATTTATTCCCTCTTTAAATTAATAAATAATAATAATTGCAGGAATGAGAAGAATAATGAAATAAAATGCTATTTGGCTGCTGCAGGATTCATTTGTGAGGGCTCTGTGGAAGTCTGACATTACTACAAAGCTATTAGTTTGATGACAGCGCCAATCAAGCTATTGGCTGCATATGACCAAAAGCATTTGTTTGTTTTTGGTTTTGGTTAGAGACGATCCAGTATAAGGTCATGGTAGCTGCTCCTGTGGTGATGTATCCATTATTGATCCACTTCCTGGAGCTGTCTGTGTGTTTAATGGGCTGCCCAAGCTATTAGCCATAGGCTTTATTGACAGTATTGACAGACAAGCTTAGAGGGGAAGTGAAAACGGCAGCAAGTCATCATTGCCATGCATTGACCCTAGGGATGCAGATGCCATGGGGGCTTCAAAGAAATTCTCTCTCTCTCTCTGGACAGATACAAGAAATTTGAGAACATTCATGGAAACTATTCTTATTGCTCAATAAGGAGTCTTACTGTGGCAGACTGTTTATATGACTTACTATCATCTTTACTGCCATGCTTGTACTGATAGATAAAAAGATAGACAGATAGAATTCTATTTTAGATTTTCATTTCAGAGATCTGCCTCCTACCTGAATCAAACAGTCTACAGGCATTCAATATACACTCACGCCTACTTTATTAGATACACTTTGCTGAACTGCATTAATTCTTCATGGCATAGATTGAGCAAGGTGCTGGAAACATTCCTCAGGGATTTTGGTTCATCCTGACATGATAGTATCAAACAGTTGACATATCCATGATGTGAATCTCCCATTCCACCACATAACAAAGGTGCTCTATTGGATTGAGATCAGGTGACTGGAGGCTATTTGAGTACAATGACCTTGCAGTTACGTTCAAGAAAATAGTTTGAGATGATTTGAGCTTTGTGACATGGCACAATATCATTATCAGAAAATGGGTACACTGTGATCACAAGTACTCAGGCAGACTGTGGCGGTAAAATGATGTTCAATTACTACAAAGTGGCTCAAAGTGCAAAAAAATCACAAAGCAGTTTGGCCAATCTCAGCTGAACTCTGGCATCAACAAAGCATTTTCAACCTGCCGCTTACTGGTTATTTTGTCTTTTTGGATCATTCTCTGTAACCTCCAGAGATGATTGTATGGGAGAATCCCAGTAGATCAGCCATTTCTAAAATGCTCAGAGCAGCATGACGTTCAATTTAAACTTCAGCATGTCATCTTGCCGTTTACATGCTTAAATGCACTGAGTCACTGCAATGTAATTGGCTGATTATGTTTTGTTAAAGAGCAATTGAACAGGTATACCTAATGTAGTGGCCAGAGAATATAGTCCCACTGTAGATTTTTAGGCTGATTTGCAGCAAATTAACTAAAGTAAATGTAATATTCTTGCAAATTATTTACAATTTTGTTTTTAATATATATCGCTTCTGCTATACCAGAGCACTCAAAGCGCTTTGAGTGCGTCATTCACCCATTCACATCCATTTATACAAGCACTTTTGTCTATGTCTAATGCTTTCTATCTAACATTCACACACATTCACAGTCCAATGGATGCAACTTAAGGGTTAGTGTCTTGCCCAAGTAGATGGAGCAGCCAGGAATCAAACCACACACCACCAACATTCCAACTAGTAGATGCTAGCTAGCTAGCTCCCAAGCTACAGCCACCCCAAATTCTGTGGTAAAGGCCCAAATGTGTAACTTAATGAGCTGACATGAATTGAAGTGGCTAAATCCAAGTGTATTTTGGTACATCACAATAGTTATCGGCAGCACTGACCCAACATGTAGTTACATTTCTGAGGGTGTGCAGGTCAGGTTATGTTGTAGGGTTCAGAGGGGTTTGCGGTTACCTCATAAGTGATGACGTAGATTTCACGCTGAAGCATAAATTGGGCATTAAAACGAAATACCTGTTATTTTATTTTGATATTATAAGGCAAGAAAGCAGCACTTCTTGGCTGTGCTTGGAGACATCTTTGCAGAGACATTTGCTCGAGGAATGCAGATTTCAAAGGTTGTCCCTGAAATAAGTCACGACTATAGAGAGAGAGTCAGAGACAGAGAGAGAAGTAGCTCTGCAATTCATATAATGGGCTCATAACAGATTCTGGAGGCTCAAGGCAATTTAAATTTACTCCACACATAAATTACTACACTGACTTTAAATCAGAGTTTGAGAAACAATAAATGTGCATGAAGTGAAATTGCACAGGCGTTTTGTTGTCCCACAACATCAGCAATGTGGTTGGAGAAAAATATCTAATCAAAAAAAAAGGCTCACACTTTAAGCCAATTAAGTAAATGTAATATACAGACCACAGTCATTATGCCTGTGTATGGGAACATCCAAAATTATAGCTCGTGTTGAGTTTGGTTCAGGGGAAAAATCACAGTGATATACTTGAAAAAGTAAATCCAGTGGTTTGTTATTTGACATTTAGTTCTTCAGAACTACAGAAAGAAATGCTGCTGCTGCTCACCCGTCTCCACGTCAGTGATCACAGCCGTGTTGTCAAATGAGCCGGTGAGAAAGTGTCGCCCGCAGGGGGTCCAACAGGCGTCGCGCACAGCTCCCGAATGGCAGGTGTAAACCCTGAGGCATCGCCCGCTCTCTGCTGCATCCCACACCTGCCAGACATGGGCACATCGCATCACGCCAAAGTCACAAATTTATCCAGACTGCACTCTTTTTTTTTTGTTTTTCACTGACTGTGCACAAGATTAAGACAGTTCAGGAATAAAGACTTAAAAGCCAAGAACTGACTGCATGAATTTCTAATAGTTCAAAATCCGTTATCAGTAGGTTGTGCTCGGTCTTTAGGGGTTGTTTTAAATGATCACATATATACAGATATACAAAAGAACCCTGCATCTTTTACACAATCTGATGACAAAAGGAACAAGGAAATACATCAGAGATTTTGGCATACACTGCTTTCTATTCACATCAAGAAGATGGAAGCCTAGGTCATTGGATCTAATTGACATTCAAAGAAAACTTTATACAAATATTCAGTTAACTGCCTGTCAATTTATCATTCTAGAGAGGTTTAGCTCAGTTATGAAATTCAAAACCAAGCCATGTATCATGTCACAATAAAATCTATTAGTTAAGTTTAATAGTATGGTGTTGAAGTCACATACTTGAATGCCATCATTACCAAGAAGAGGGAAATGTGCACATATACTGTAAAGTTATAAAAATCTATTGAATATCAAATAAGTCAAATGCTTTGGAAGTATCACTGCACTCTGGAAAAGGATATTCATACAGAAAACGACTCTATTTGTTTTCATTTTTTGGGCCCCCAAATGAAGGTAAAAACTGTTATCATTATTATTATTATTATTATTATTATTATTATTATTATTATTGGAAATGATAAAATAAGCCAAAAGTTGTTTTTTTACTTTCTCTTTTCTATGTTTGTATATATGAAATATTAAATAAGTATGGAACTGTGAGCACATAACTACAAATGGATACATGGAATATATGTAGCATGGGTTTATGGTATATGTACATCAATGCTCAAGTGTTTCTTTTTTTTCTTTTTTAACTGCCTACACTTGTTTGACTTTTGTCTGATTTGGACGAAGCTTCAAAGCAGCTTACTGAAAATCAAAAGCTGCAGGTTTTGAGGAATTTTACAAACCTAAAATATTCTGTGTGTGTGCATGTGCCTTTGGAACTCAAACTCTTTTTCTGTTTGAAGTGTCCTCAAACCTGAGAAAGATTTAATATAAGCCACTCTCACCTCACTTCCATTGTAATGAAATAAAATGATCAGCTGGAAAAAGTAGAAAAACATCCATACAAATCGGGTCTGTCTGTAGGATTTTAAGGGAGAAACAGCCTTTCTAATGAATGAATCAAACTAATTACCTCTGAGTGGGCCTATAAATCAATTCCCACTGGGCTGTAATGGCTTTAATGCTTTGGTATTGCCAGAGTTTACTCTGATAAAAAAACAGAGCAGGAGAGAAAAGCTCCCAGCTGCCTCCTGTTTGTCATGGCAGTGATGACTGCACACCGTGACACCTTGCGGGTTGAAATACGATATCATGGTGAAAATGTGGCGTGTAAATAAAGGAGGTGGTAATTACCCACACTGCTCAAGCAATGTCTTCAGTCAAAGTGATGGCTTTCAAAAAGTTCACTTGGCAAAATCACTATTATAAAATGTCTTTCATAAAAGTATGATTTTCACCTAGACATGCTGAAAGAAAAAAGGTTCTCATTGAAGCCCAGCTTGAAATCCAATGGGTGGTCTGGTCTGGTGCCCACTGAGGTGAGATACTGTACTAGTGATGAAGTATTTTTTGGGCTCCCAAGCATTGCCAGGGCCACGGAGGAAATTTTAAGATCTATGGAGCACTGCAGATCCCTCAGTGCTTCTCTCTGTGTTTCATTATTAAATACGACTCCTCTACGCAGCATATGAAACACAGTAAAAAGTACTGTACCACAGCTCCCACAGGACACAAAGAAGACAGATGGACAGAGAAGAGCGACATCTGAATCCAGCAGACAGAAGTCTGACAAACAGAATGCTAGAGAGGCCTCCGGGGTGGGGAAAAAACGTAGCAGAGAGAGAGAAACAGAGGCACGTTTTTAATTGAAATAAACTAAATATCGACATGATGCATCTGTTAGGAATTACTCCCATTCACTGTACAACACTATAAGCCTCTTCTCTGTATGATCGTCCACTTAGGGAAACACTGCCATCTGAAGGTAGCACAGAAATCTAAGAGAAAAACAACTGATAACAACATAAACTGACCAAAAAGCTTTAGAGTATTAAACCAAACATACTTCTACATAACAAGCCTGACAAAGGGCCACAGCTTCAGCTCTGTGAATGACAGCAGTGATGATATACAGCATAACAAAACAATTCATTGCACACAGTTGCATTAATCCAATACCGAGCGAGAAGTGTGCATCAGTGAAAACGAGTGCTTGTTTATTTGCATCCCTTTTAATTTCACCGGCCACTTAACAGACATGCAGAGCGGATCCCTGCAAATGACTCACTGGGGTAATCTGCTTCCTAAATGACTCTTGGTAATTAAAACTAAATTGGTATTCGTGTTATCAACATAAAACGGCTGCTTTACACCTGCCGTAGCCATGGTGACATCAGCTCCAAACCGGCTGGGATAATAATAATAATAATAATAGTCTGACAGACAGGACTGAACAACACAAGTCAGGAACCAAAAGCATGTCGGTGAAGGAACTTGAGTGACTTGAGGTGAATGTTAGAATTTCATTCATTATGTCCTTCCTCTGTATTAAACCAGACAGACTAGCAAACAATAGCTGTGGTCAAAGTGCTGAAAGCCATAAAAGATATTAAATTATGTCAATAAACAATAATGTACAATAAGAAAATAGACACCGCGTTAACAACGTGTCATTTTCAACAGTCTTCCTGTTACTTTCAACACCAGGACACCCCAGGGAGCGTTACTGTTTCTCTGGCAGTTAACACTTCCCAAACAAAAAAAGCAGTTTCTTCTAATTTGAAGCTGTCTTTACACAAAATACGCCATTTTTTGTTTGGCAGTATGTATTGTGCCCTGCTGTGATCTGGACTGCACCTCGTTGCACCAAAACACATTTAAAAGAGAGGTACACCCCCGTCCCCTAATACACTGCACTACTTTATATGTTGATCTGTTTCATATACTTGTTTTGTGCTGTGTTGTTGGATGTGTTTTGTGGTCTATGTGAGCACACCAACAAATTCCTATTAACTGTGTTGTTAAAATGTTTACAATAAACTTGAACTTAATGTCACTCTGGGCTAACTTAAAATGAAATCTCAATATTATATCTTAAATACACATTTGATAATGTTGCCACTGATTGTGTAAACAGTCATGGTTTCACTTGCATTTTGAATTGAATTTGCCAAAAAAAAAAGACAACACACAGTAAACAAAGGTACAGATTAATCACACTAATCAATTTTGTATAATTTTGTATAATTGTGATACTTTCCTGTTTTTCTATAGATGTCGTGATTTGGTTTGATTTTTTTAATATGACGATCGTGAAGTGAAAATCTGGAAAGGTTACAACCCTAAACCAAATGACTACCAGGTCAATCGAGGAAATCCTGACAACTACTTTCTTTACTGATCAATTGAAATCTTAAGTATTGAATATTCAATTAAGTATGTAGTGAGCAGTGGAATAATCAGTACTATCTTGTAGTTATCTCAAACTAAGGATACGTTACTTTTATCAAATATAAACCATCAGATCCACTGATTCATAGATTTTTGCAGAACTTCTCGAAGTTCAGGAGACTTGGTTTGATATGGAGCAGTGGAGCTCTAAACCACCACCACCACCACATCACAACGACAGCTTTGAAAAAGACCTGAATCTTAATCCATCAATCTGTATATTTCTATTATTATTCTATTATTATATTTTTATCAGTTGTATTGAAAAAATGTAAAACATCTAAATATAAAATAACCCTATTTTAAAAAGTGGGTAATGGAAGCTCCGGTGTTGTTGCTATGCAAAACTGTATTTTCTATTAGAATGGGTTTTTTTTAAGTACAGATATCCACATATACAGGTAATAATAGAGATATCTGTATTATTGTACTTTTAAAAAATCTATATTAAAATAACAATGAACCTAGATAAAGTACAACATTAATATTTTCATTATCAAATGCTTGATAATGTTTGATAATCAAATATCACCAAATAACAAATTCTATTTTAACATTTTCTTTCATAATCTTTTATCCAACAAAATCCAAATAATTACATACAAACTGTGTCCAAAACTCACAGCTATCATAGAAGACCAAGAAAATCACGTAATTGACTTTTTTATTGATCATTATTCTTTTCACTGAGTTTTTTTTTTAAATTAAATTAAATTAAATTTAGGTTTTACATAATTCAGATATATTTTGGAAAAATATTTCTTCTCTACATAAAAAAATCGAATTACTATGAAAAAAAATAATGGTTATCCTGGAAGTAGCTGAATTCGTCAACAAGTCTAGGGAAATATAATGAAATACTTATTTCATTTTCATTATCTATTAATCTGTTGAAATTCCACATTTCAAAACGCTGTCACAGTCCTCGCCGATAAGTATGAGAACTTCTTCTATTTACTGATTTCACAGAAAACGCCTGGTTAGACAGCCTGAGAGAAGAAGAGATAATCCATGCATACAAACAAACGGGTCTTCTCCTCCCCTGCTCTGCTAGTCTCCACCATCTGTTCCAAACAACCCTTTCCAGGTGCCAGAAGAGGTGGCTACCATACTGCTGCACTTGTAAGCTTATGCAAATATAGTCATTCATATTTAAATCGTTAATTATTCAAAATCCTCATAGGATATTGGGGCAGTATTTGATTTCATGACGGGACAGACATATTTAGTCGATAGCAGGCAGTTAGCTGCATTGCTTGACCTTTACAACAGGGAAATGACGGATTGTTTTCCTGGTGTGAACCAGAGAAAAGGAGGGGGAGGTAGAATACAAACAGTGAGATAAATCAGGAAGGAGAGACAGGAAGTCCCATGGGCCCTGACATATATTCAACACACAGTGACAGATATGATTCTAAAGAAAGTGGTACATTGTACATTTATAAATTGAGGCAGTAGGGCAGACACTGTATCTCTTCCAATTATGCTACATGTCAGGTAAGCAAGTATCCTCTTAGCTCTCGCAGCTTCAGCTTGCGCGCTGGGTAAGTTCCGCTGTAGCGGTATGGACACAGGGCCCACGTGGCAGATTAAACAACAGTTTTTGGATGAGTGATATAAATCCACATGAAAGCTGAAACCTGTCAACATAGCATTTTTCTCCACTGGGCCACCAGGCCAGCATATCAGACTTTTAATGGTGCCCACGAACAAAAGCCAATTTTTGATTCATTTATATACTGCTAGCTGAATCTATAAGCATATTGCATAATGTATTAGTAGATTTGTGTTTTTAGATTATAAATTTATATCAGAAAAAAATATATAACCAAAGCCTGAAATAGCACTTGCATGCCGCAGGTTTTGTTGCTTCAAAGAGAGATGGTGGATGGCTGCTGCTGCTCCCCTGACAAATTTAAATAGCAGTTTATCTGCATAAAT
This sequence comes from Etia nguti, assembly GCA_015106755.1. NCBI lineage: Eukaryota > Metazoa > Chordata > Actinopteri > Cichliformes > Cichlidae > Etia > Etia nguti. The sequence goes on along the minus strand of VUQG01021818.1, from coordinate 18,942 downwards.
TTTAGCTTCTTCTTAATGCAGCTGTGGTTAGGAGCAGGTCACCTTTTTCACATTTAAGCTATCCCCACGGATTGTCCGATGACTTTTATTGCCTCTTTAATGTGATAATATTGATGGTAAGAAAAAAACGCTCGTCAGTGAGGGTCCATTTCAGCCAGTTCACAGGTGAATCGATTGGTGGAAACAACATTACTGGTCCAAATGGGCCAGCAGCTAGCCAATCAACTTGACCGACATACTTATATACTGGCCCCAGGCTGTGGGGTTATTGGTTATGTTGACTGCATAGTTTCTACAATTCAATGTTTATGAAGCAGTTAGCTATAACTGGACCTGGAGCATCCTGAGAGTAAATAGCATATTTTATTCTATTCCTACTGAAATTCTATTCTGTTACAGACAGATAAGTGGGGAAATATAATGATTAATTTAATTGTATGAGACAGTTTAAATAAAAGAAAATAACACATCAGGTCTACATTATTTAAAGCATAGCACTACAGAAGTATTTTCACAGCTTCATCATTGTACATCATTTCTAAAACAAATGTAGCTTTCTTTACCTTGAAAGTCTTGTCTATGGAGGCAGACAGCAACAGATGACTGACATGGGGCAAAGGACACCACTGCACCGTGTTGACTGGGTCCTGGTGGCCTCCCAGGCTCATCAGAAGCCTCCTGGGTATCCCTGCCGTGCTGGGCGGTTGAGCAAGATACGGCTTCAGTCTTGCTGACACATCTGAGAGAATCTGACTTTCTCTGGCCTGATTCCCTAGGACTTGCTCTGCTGGGTGCTTTAGCTCCACTCTCTCTGAAGTGGCAAGTCTTTTCCTCTTAGAGATATACGGTCTGACACCAGGTGGGACAGTTTGCTGTCTTTTTGCTGAGTTCGCAGCATTGCCTAAACTTTGTGGCATGCATGGAAGAGCCTGCGGGGATGCCATCTCCCTCTGACTATCAGGCAAATTCAAGGAAGTTTCAGTATTTCTAAAATCTTTTACTGCTGCACCTCCACATCTTCCCTTCGAGTTAGTAAAGCTCTGTGGCTGGGAGTGAGAATGGAGTGAAGACCTGCTTGCTTCTGCCATATTTCTATGATATTCCCACACTGCCTGGTCAGACACAAATCTTCCAGGGTGAGGTATGACTTTGACATTATCAGTGTCTCGGTTGTGTTTTGTTTGGGCAGAATCTGTTGCTCCTCCTGCTCTCTGATCCAAAGAATCATCCTCTGACTCTGAATCTTCATAGTCCACTAATGAAGACATCTTCACATGAAAATCTGAAAACAGAGAGGCATGAGTTGTTTCATTAGAGGCCCGACGGTGACATCTAGTGGCTACATGGACTCCTGCACCTAAAGGTGGTAAACTTACTTGTCACTCTTTAAAGGTTTAAACCTGCAAGAGCAGCTTGACTTTAAAATAATTTAACCTGGCATTTTAAAAACAAATCTTAACTTTTGTTTTGTTTTTTTTGCTTTACCAACTATTTCTAACATAATACCCCAGGGAACTAGGGGGAAAACTATTCAGGGAAACAAGTTGCTGACCATTTTAGTCATAACGAAAACGGACATGAAACGATGTTTTGGGAGAGTCAGAATCATATGCGATGCTTTTTAAAAGCTAGCTGTTAGCATTATGTGTTAATTAACGTCGATTACACGGGTGGACTGTTCAAAACAGAGACAGCAAAAGGCAGGTTTGTCAACTTCCCGCCTTAGCATAGCGTACAGTTACTGTCACGGTCATGCATGTATTGCTAATTGGAGTTATTTGACGTAGGAATTTTGTATTAATAACATCTCAGTGTCAAGCACTGGTCTTACCTTCCACCAAGTATAGCAAAAGTAGCTAACTATGGTCGTTTGCCTCTGTGTTTGGAAACCTAACAGAGACTATAAACACAGAAAGCTACTATTTGATTGTTGTTTGTTTTCTTAATTATTGTACCTGTACTATGGAGAAATAATTATTTTATCCGGCAACACTGCATGAATACAGTCACGCTTTAGGTTCAGCATCCCGCAAAACAATTCGTGTAACTGTAGCATTTCAGCATAAAGGCACTGTTACCGTTTGCCAAATGAAATGAGACTCTCTCTTAATGTAAAAGCTCTTATTTTGAAAACAGCTGGATGTGAAGCGACTGCCTCTCTCTTCCGACGTATTATATTTCTGTACATTTAGTTAAACTCATGGGTTTCGTAGGAAATCGAACTAAAAAATTATATATCAAAAAGTATATGTGTGATATGCACGTAAGGGAGTTCCCAAAATAGTACTTTTTTCGCGTGGGTTAATTCCCCGCGGAACCAATGAATAAGTTTGTTTGCCTGGGAAGACTTTCACCCAAACACTACATCACACAGGCTGATGCAAGTTGAATGAGTGAGCTGTCCACTGCGTGTGAAGAATACTGACGGTATACCGACTTGTCGCTATATTTAATCAGAAATAAAATGAGCTGGATATATGATACATGCCTATATAAATTATTAAATGTGACAGCATGAGCTAAGTGTAGTTTGTGTTTAGTATAGGACGATGAGCTAGCACTACCAGCTCTGCTGTGTTATATTCGCATATGGCAATTAACTCAGGTGCTGTTTAAGTATATACACAAATACTATAGAAGATAATTAGATTAGGTATAAAACTGATCTCTGTCAGAACATGTAACATTCCTTTATGACATGTATATTTGGATATGAACTTATTTTAACTTCATATTTTGCTGTGAAGATGACAGACTGTCAAGGCGATGGCGAAGGAACCATGAGTCCCATGGGGCTGTTCGAGAAACTGAATGCTCAAGGAGAAAAAGTCAGATCCTTGAAATCAGCTAAAGCAGAGAAAGTGAGTGACACGTTTTTCCAGATTTATTTCTACCACTGTGCAAATGCAAATTGTAATTTCAGGTAAATACAGAAGGGGTGAACAGTTGATTTTCCTATCATGACACGCACTGATCATCAACCACATTAAAGTTACTTGCCACACTGGTCATCATTGATCATTGTGTTACTCTGACATTTTTCACTGGTATTCATGTGGATGTTACTTTGACATGTGCCACCGTTACACCACCATGGCAACGGCACTATTTGACCGCTCCAATGAGCATTGAGGGGTCCATTCAAAAATACGATGACAGACAGCACATGAAATCCTCAGAGGTCTGGTGTCCATGCCTGTTTTGGCAGCATAGGGAGGACCTCCTTCTGATGAGTGTATTGTAATTACATGTACTGTAATTCTGACATTGCTCCTCATTTGCTAACAGTGGATATGCACAAATCTGTGCATAAATCATGCATATGAACATTTCACAAACAAGTCAGAGTTATTATTACATTTTTTAAATTTAATTCCATGTAAAGAAAACTGAATAGTTATGGAAAGCTGTAGGCTTTAACCTTTTAAACATTTCCAGAATTACTTGCCTCATCTATCTTACCTTAAATAATCTTATCTTTCATTTAAAAAAAACAACTTATATCAGTGCTGGGAGTCATCAGTTATAGACTAATTTCTTGCCATCCCATGGATGCTGGAGAATCAGGAGAGTTTGTTTTTATGTGGGGGTTTTTGTTGTAATGAATTTCTCATCTAGGACTGAAAGATCACATGCTCCTTGTCTTCCACCTGTTTTCTTCTTTGTGTTGTAGTCTGTTTTCATATCAATTTTGATTCCAAACTTTCTTTTTAATAACTTGAGCTTCTCGCTTTCTCCTTGGACTTCGGAAACTGTTATTTACAGTCTGACTTTTTCCTTCTTTTTTGCTTTAGCAGTGCAGGCATCTCTCTCTCACTCTCTCCACTTCACCTTCAGGTATACATGCTTCCTTACATAGAGAAATCGGGTGTGGCTGCATGCAGATTGCAGGCAGCGAACACAAGCCAGTTGATTTAGAAGGAATCTTATTTACTGACTTACGCAGAGCATTAAGAAAAAAATTGTCCAGTGTGTACATGCCATAAATTCAAAACTGGTTTTGACATCCGAACAGAATAAGAAGGGGTCCCACACACAAATATTAATAAATAAAAGCTATTGTTTCTTCAACAGTTTCTCACTAAGTCATTTCTATTGAGATATCAGTCATCTAATACAAGTGTTTTGGTTCCCCAGGCTGAAATCGATGCTGCTGTCCAGCTGCTGCTAAAGTTGAAAGTGGACTATAAACAGATGACGGGCCAAGATTATAAAGCAGGATGTCCACCGTCAGAAAACCTGATTGTGTCAAACAACGGGCCTGCAGCAGATGACTGTGATGGAGAAGACTTAGTTGACCCGTGGAATGTTTCTGCCTCCAGCACCAAAGGAGTAGATTATGATAAACTCATAGGTGGGTTTTTCAATGAGCTTTAATTCTTCATTTCAAGAGCTGTACTTCCATTTGAATGTGGACTTCACTAATACAGTAATATAAGGTCATTTAAGCTGAATAATGGTTGAATGTGTGATGTCATTCCCTAGTGAGGTTTGGCAGCAGTAAAATTGACAAGGAGCTGTTGGAAAGAATAGAAAATGTCTCGGGACAGAGAGCCCATCACTTCCTAAGAAGAGGAATCTTCTTCTCACACAGGTCAGCTTTCCATGAGTTTTGTTGTTTCTAATTTACCAACTTTTGGTGAAAAGATGGTCTTGCAAATGATTATATGGCACATCATCAGTAATGTTGAATCAGGGTTAATGTTTACTTGCTGTTCCAAATGAAAACGCAAAGATGGGAGTGTATGGAGAAATGACACATTGATAATTCCTTCCTATTACTGTTTTTGCCAGAGATATGCATCAGATCTTAGATGCGTATGAAAAGCACAAGTCCTTCTACCTTTACACCGGCAGAGGTCCGTCCTCAGAGGCCATGCACGTTGGTCACCTCATCCCTTTCATCTTTACTAAGTGAGTTCTACCTCTTTATTCTGTGATGTCAATGAAATGTCACAGAGCCACTTACGCTTTACATCTCTCAGCCTGATCTCAATATTGTGTTCAATATCTAAAATTATTGATTCCAGGCTCAGTGAATTTTACATTTAGACTTTTAGGCTAAGTTATAACTAAAGGTAGCATCCTCATTCCAGATGGCTTCAGGATGTGTTTGACATCCCCCTCGTGATCCAGATGACCGATGACGAGAAATACCTGTGGAAAGATCTCACACTTGAGGAATGCCATCGCTTCACTGTGGAAAATGCCAAGGACATCATCGCCTGTGGCTTTGATGTCAACAAGACCTTCATCTTCTCAGACCTTGACTACATGGGGTAAAATATGCCAAGAGACTATCTTTATATGTTTATCTGGTAGACATTGGTGCTGACATTACTGTTTTAAAACAACTAAAAAAATAAAGAACTGTGTGTGTGTATATTACATATTTTAGTTTTTTTTCCCAATTCAGATGAATAGAAATGTTTTGATTTTCATTTCAATTTATTATTTTCTGCAGTGCATCGCCTCAGTTCTACAGAAATGTGGTAAAGGTCCAGAAGCATGTGACATTCAACCAGGTTAAAGGCATCTTTGGCTTCACAGACAGCGACTGCATTGGTAAAATGACTGAAATGATGTAATCTAATCATTTATTTACTTAGAAGTGTGACTGGGTGATAACTTCTTGGTATCTAATGGTATGTTTTTTGAATACGTCCAGGAAAGATCAGTTTTCCAGCCATCCAGGCAGCTCCGTCCTTCAGTGGCTCATTCCCGCAGATATTCGGAGGCAAAAAAGATGTACCGTGTCTCATCCCCTGCGCCATAGACCAGGTCAGGATGCTAGCAATACCTAGCAACCCTAAATGTACAGTGTTATTTGTGTTCTTATCCGTCCTCTCACGTTCTCAGGACCCCTACTTCAGGATGACCCGTGATGTCGCTCCAAGGATCGGCCTCCTCAAACCAGCCCTGCTGCACTCCACTTTCTTCCCTGCCCTGCAGGGGGCGCAGACCAAGATGAGCGCCAGTGACCCCAACTCATCTATCTTCCTCACTGACACACCCAAGCAGATCAAAAACAAGGTGCCGCTCTTTACTCCTGTTCAGATTCAAAATATCTGTGTTTGCTGTCTGATTTACTCTGACCTGTAATCATTTGTCGCAGATCAACAAACACGCATTTTCGGGAGGAAAAGACACAGTGGAAGAGCACAGAAAGTATGGTGGCAACACAGAGGTGGATGTCTCTTTCTTGTACCTGACCTTCTTCCTGGAGGATGATGAAAAGCTGGAGAAGATAAAAGAGGTGAGGAAGTAGAATCTGAACTGTTTGTCAGTCCCTCCTTCCGTCATCCTCTCTTATTTCCCCTCTGCACACACCTCTCATCTGCCTGCACTCATTCAGTCCCTTCTTTTGCAGGACTACACAAGTGGGGCTCTATTAACGGGAGAGCTGAAGAAGAATTTGATTGAGACTCTGCAGCCAATGATTGCCCAGCATCAAGAGAGGCGAAAACAAGTCACAGATGAGATGGTGCAGCAGTTCATGACACCCAGGCCTTTAAATTATAAGTTCTAGTTTGCTTGAGCGTGAGAAGTCAGGGTTCACCATGTGGTTAAGCTCAGTATAAGAACAAAAAAAGAATCCAGCTTTTTTTCCATTTGAAGTCTTTTTAATGGGAAAGAAGGACAATTTCTCTTACAGTTTACATCCCACCTGGAGGTAAAAAAAAAATAAAAAAATCATAAATGGTAAATGTAAATCACTGGAGTGATGAAACGCCTCTCTGTGTCAAACTAAGCATGGCATTGCCTGCACCTTCATGCTAATTCCCAGTGTGATTATTGACTTCCAGCAGTACCAAATGTACCGATTTATTTTCACAATGTGTTACAGCTCTCTCAGGACTGGAAGACGATAAAAGCAGAGTACTAACATATATCTCTAAAAACCTCACTAATATAATCAGTTAAGATATTCATCCACTTTGTCTTTATTTACTTAAAAACAGCCTTCTGAACAATAATTGTAACTGTGTGATTATCAAAAGCAGTTGTGTTGTAACTTGTAATCAGGATCAGGCAGCATGTGAGGTGTATTATAAAAAGTCCATCTTATAAATACACCTCGGTTTGAACATACATCACAAGTAGGATGTCAGTGTCTCAGTCATGGGAACTTCAGCTAATGTTTGTTATTATCAGCAAGAGGGACTTTATTCAAGGAAGGTAGAAAATCTTCATCCAGCTTATTCTCACACAAAAAAATTAAATGTCTTTAACAACTAACAGCATCTTTTGAAAGACTTTTTTTATTTAAAAATGTTTTAATTAGAAGTGACGTCATGATTTTTGCTTTTGTTCACTGAATTACGCTCACCGCCCACTTCATTAGGTGCGCCTGTTCGAGTTCTTAATAACACAAATACCTAATCAGCCAATCGCGTGGCAGCAAATCGATTCATTTAGAAATGTATACATGGTTAAGAAGACCTGCTGAAGTTCAAACTGAGCATAAGGAAGAAGGGGAAAGGTAATTCAAGTGACTTTGAATATGACTTAGTTGTTGGGGCCAAGTGGGCTGATCAGCGTATCTCAGCAACTGTTGATCTGTTGGTATTTTCCCCCACAACTATCCAAGGTTTACAGAAAATTATACCCCGAGTGCCAATGCCTTGATGATGCAAGAGGTCAAAGGAGAATGGCCAGGCTGCTATCGGTTGATAGGGAGGCAACAGTAATTCAAGTAACCTCTGGTTACATTCAAGGTATGTAGAAGAATATCTCCGAATGCACCAAGCAGACAGGCTACAGCAGCTACAGCATTCGTGTTAAACTAACAGGAACAGGAAATGGGAAACTGAGGCTACGATTCCCAAAGGCTCACCAGTGTTAGACAATAGAAGACTGAAAAAACATCTGGCCTGAAATCTCGATTTCTGCTGTTTCACTCGGATGTCAGATTGAGAACTTGTGAAAGCATGGATTCATCCTGCCTTTTAGCAGTGGTTCAGGCTACTAGTTGTGGTATAATGATGTGGGGGTTATTTTAATGGCACATTTTGGGCCCCTTAGTACCAGCCAAGCCACAGCCTACCTGAGTATTGTTCCCATCCATCCCTGAACCCGTCAGATGTACCCATCTTCTGATGACTGCTTCCAGCAAGAGAACGTACCATGTCACACATGTCGCAAAGCTTGAACATGACAAGAACTTTGGTATTCAAATGGGCTCTGGAGTCCTTAGATCTAAATCGAACAGAGCACTTTTGGGATGTGATGGATTGAGAGAGTCGTATGATATGATCTTTTTAAATGTGCAGTGCTCAATGTTAAATGTGGGAATGTGCAAATTAAACTGTAAAGGTAATAAAGATAACCCTAATTTTTATAAAGATAGACTAAAAAGTAGTAAGGAGAAACCATTATGCTGCTATCTACTGCCTGGCCTGAAAGCAAGAGAATATAAAATGTAGTTCTGTTACTGTCTGCATTTATGTGGAGGAGTTGTATGTATCACTGAAAGAATGCTCATTTTCATGTGCAAAGCAAAGATGGTATGATGCATGTCTAGAAATATTCTTTTTACAAGTGCTGCAGAAACCATACTCCTAAGAGAAAACATACTTATGCATAGCAGACCAAAGAGTAAATCAGTGCACCATACCTCCCTGTAGCTCCTCTAGATTCACATGGATTTTGTGTCTTCTTTTTTTCTTGCCCTTCCTGATGATCTCTCCTCTTTCACAATGCAATTATGACAAAGCCACAAAAAAAAAATGTATAAAGATAAAGTTTAAGCTATAAACCATGCCTGGATGATTTAATGTTACGTCAGTCTATGTATTCAAATAACTATATATGTCACACTAGATTGCACAGAGGTTGTTGATGGTGATTGCCACATTCAACATTCACAAAGGCTGATTAGGACCACAGTTGATGTGAGGGTGGAGGAATGATAGCTCCTGATATTTGGTGTAGGTGATGTGCCCACTGCAGCAGCCAATGGGCGTGAGGGGCGGACAGTACCAACTAGGGGAGGGCTCTGGGGGAGTTGTCCGCTTCTAAATAATCCGATTGGGCCGTCTTAAAAAGGGCAAACGTTTCTTTTCGACTTTGAAAACCCGCCTTCTGCTGCGGTACAGAAATAGAAAGGTTTGCCTGAAAGAGCACCCCTATAGAGGGAGAGGAAGGGACATCAGTGAGAAGAAAACTGCTTTATTTCAGTTTCGCGTCCGACTGATTAGCCAGAGACCTTTATCTTCCGTTTGCTGAGCATCAGCAACGTAAAGGAGGCTATTACCTAGCTAACCAGCCTGGCTGAACACCAAGCCGGGGGGTCGTAAATAACCAAGTTTACACAGATACCGAGAAAGCATTTCCCACTTACACCTCTTTAATTACGTTTATTAGTCCTTAAGTTAGCCTGACACCTTCCAGTCGTTGCATTTTTTGAGGGAATGGCACTGGACTTCGCTGCTGGATGTGTAGGAGGTAAGTAGCAGCTAGCCACGTTAACAGGTTGACGCTAGCATTAGCATTAGCCACCTTTCTGTTTTTTTCCATCATAAAGTGGGGAAAAAGCTCAAGCTGTTGTTGCGGTGTAATTTGTGCCGTGTCGTGATTTCTCGATTCACACCCAGCTAGTTTATCTGAGAACATTATAAACCCACACGAATGACAGGTTGAATACTAAAAACACAGGAGCTGGGTGCTTTTTAACCCCCCAGCTCAACGTTAAGTTGCAATGCTAATGTGAAGTTACTCCCAAATCCGCAGCACCCACGTAGAGATCGCTGTTTATAGTCGACATTCATCATATATCTACTTGTCAATTAGACTTCCGCACGTCCAGGAAACCCCAGAAATGTAAAATGATCTTGGTCTCCGCTTCTCTTTAGTGATTATCGGGCAATTTCCCCCCTAATGTATGCACTGTGGGAAATTCTTTGATCATTCCACTAACACATTCCACAGTAGGGAGGCGGCGGTCCGCAGAAAGTTGAGCTCATGCATTCATCTTTTGAACATGCAGTGCCTTCAGTAAAGCCTCACACATAACCCTTGTGGGAATTTTGCAAGCTGTTTTGTCAGTGTTCAAGGACAGGTCTTCCCAAAGTCTGTTGGATCCCAGGTAGAGTTACTGTACTGTAGCTTAGTCTTGGATAACACCTTCATCGAGAGTCAGTAGTGCGGTGTAGAATGACTGTACTATAGTACTACTATCACTCTTGAACGGCTTTACATGTAACTGATTACAAGATGCAAAGAAATGGTACAAGATTTGGGCTAACATTAAACTATTTATATAAAATAGTCTGAGAAATGCAGTTTTTTTTTTTAAGGGAATTAAAAGTTCAGATATTGCTTTATCAGTGCATATTATTTATACATGTATTATCTAAGTTACTGGAAGAGTAAAAATAATGAAGTTGGTTTTTTTTAACCTTCCCCTAATGGCTTTACATCAGTTTCTCAACCTAGTTGACAACTTGGCATGAACACATGACAGATTTAAATCATCCCAAGTGTTTTAAGCTGTATGATTTGTTTACAAAGAGGCTTTTTATTTGCATAACATATTTATCATCAGAAAATCAGTGGTGTTATTTCTGGTGCATTATCCTCATGTTGGTGTGCAAGTCTTTGAAAACATCTGATATGAAGACAGTGTTGTATAATGATTTTCTGGCATATTGACACAAGTCAAGGACAGGCCAGTGTTGAGCTTTCGTCAGTGTTAAGCTTTCGTCACTTAGTGCAGTGCAGTGACCAGCTGATGACGGCTCCATCTCATGATGGACAGGTGTCTGTTGCAACTACTGGACCAAAAGCCATCGTCTTTTTCCAAACTCAACCCATCGGTGCATTTTATACTCTTATAACTATTATTATATTGTGGTTCTTTTCTTAAGAGAAGAAGTCCATGGGATATATGATGATATGTGTGCACTGAGATTACTTCTGTATGACATGTTTTCCACCCTGTCTCTGCTCTAACGCAACAACTTGATGCATGTTGTGGTTGGATGATCATCTCTTGAGTTTTTAATAAGAATTGTTCAGTGAAATGGTCAGTCGTTCATTCCTGTCTCTTTTTTTTTTGTTTTTTTAGGTGCTGCTGGTGTTTTGGTTGGGCATCCGTTTGATACTGTAAAGGTGGGTGTCTGCTGCATCCTCTTTGCTGTTTGCTCATTAGTCACAAAAAAAAAAAATGCAGTACTTTGCTGACAGCCTGAATTTAAATCCAGATAAGCTGAGAGTACACAATGACCCCAAGAGAGGAATGGGATGACTGAGCAAGAGGAATAAATCTTCTGATTAGTTAGAATTCAGAACAGGACAGTCCGTTCACTTCCTTACAGATTTCACTGAAACCGTCATTTATCAAAAGGATTTGTAGGGATGGTTAATTAGCTGAATCACTAGTAGTCACATAGCCTATATAATCATCACTACGTACCTGCAGAGTCCCACATGATTTTATATGCATTAAAGTTAGTTGTAGTTGTTAAGGTTGAAATCCAATTCATTTTTATCAGAACTTTTACATGATCTGCGGTTGAGGCATAGGATTTATGTGAATGAACCTACATACAGTTTTTCTTTACTTGGTGCCATTTGCTTGTCAATGTCGCATAGATTGGATTAAACAATGGCAAAGTGAGGACGTTTTGAAGTGATAGACTTGTGTGAATGTGGAGCATCCGCTTTAGAGGCAAGCAGTGAGAGAATGGTTTGGTTATAGTTCTTTTACACCCTTGCTTTCAATGTCATTTCTCCCTGAGCCGGTGTCTGCTTGGGGCTCGGAGGCTGTCTTTAACAGCAACAGTGTCACTGTGTTGTAGATGAGAGAGAGAAATAAACAACCTCTCCACGGAAATGTGACCTAGTAAGTATGGTCAAGGTCTTTCTTTCTCTCACCCACTGTTCTGTCTTCAGATATTAAAATATAAAGCACCGAAGACATTTTGTTCTTTTTACAGCTTCATACTCGGTTAATGTTTTTCTTATTCTCCCACATGTTGCACCCCTCCTTTATCATCCTTTGTTTTTCTTCCTGTTGACTGCTTGTTTCCCTGAAAACCTGTATTACACAGATCTTGGTTTTGTAGTTACTGTGGTCCTCTTTGGTCTTTTTCCAGTTTTTACTCCGACTTTTACATGAGTTTTGTCATCCACAGGTGCGGCTTCAGGTTCAGAATGTGAACAAACCTCTGTACCGCGGGACGTTCCACTGCTTCCAATCAATCATACGCCAGGAGTCGGTGAGTTTGTGAATTTTTTAGCACGACGCTTGCTTTAAATCAAATAGGTTACCTTTAAATGCGTCATTGGTGTTAAGCTGGAGTTGTTTATTATCTGGAGAATGACCTGTGCACTGATTAAAGTGTTTAGTTGCTGTCCCGTCTCTCAGTAAAGCCATTAGGCAATGTGGGTGAGGTGGGGGGTCTCTGTTAGCTGGGGTCAATGAGGAGCTTATTCCTGGACGAGCTAAATAAAGCTTTGGACATCATGCTATTTTTGCTAAGAGGGGGCATGGCATGACCTCATGGCTGTTTCACATGGATGTCCTTTATTCCCCCCACAGTAATATTTAAATGTTAGATGGTTTCTCAGCTGTTTATTTACTTGTAAAATAAATGATGAGGATGTATTTGAGAAATGGCTTTATTAGCAAATGGAGATTGTTAGACGATATGCTACCCATAATTCTTTGCTTTAGCAATGCATTGCTGGTCTTTAAAATTACATATAATTTACTGTTTTATATGAGTCTGACTGTAAGACGTGTTTGGCTGTTAGTGTGGCTTTGAAACAAGTGCACTGCTTCCTGTAGCCTCCTTACTTTAATGTGTCTTGTTTTTATAGTGTTGACCTGACTCAGTAACATGTGTGTTTGCAGGTGCTGGGTCTCTACAAAGGTATCGGCTCTCCAATGATGGGTTTGACCTTCATCAATGCTATAGTTTTTGGTGTCCAGGGAAACACAATGCGCATGCTTGGCCGTGATACACCTCTCAACCAGTTCTTGGCTGGAGCCTCTGCTGGAGCTATCCAGTGTGTCATTTGCTGTCCAATGGAGCTGGCCAAGACACGTATGCAAATGCAGGGAACTGGAGAGAAGAAGTCTAAGAGGAAAATGTACAAGAACTCCCTGGACTGTCTGGTGAGAATCTACAATAAGGAGGGGATCAGAGGGATCAATCGTGGTATGGTTACCACCCTGGTGCGCGAGACGCCGGGTTTTGGCGTGTACTTCCTTGCGTATGATGTGCTAACACGCTCACTGGGTTGTGAGCCGGAAGACCCCTACATGATCCCCAAGCTGCTGTTTGCTGGTGGCATGTCAGGCATAGCTTCCTGGCTGTCCACCTATCCCATGGATGTGATCAAGTCGCGCCTGCAAGCGGACGGGGTCGGCGGCGTTTACCAGTATAATGGTATCATGGACTGTGTCAGGCAGAGCATACAAAAGGAGGGGTGGAGAGTGTTCACTCGTGGACTCACGTCCACTTTGCTCCGTGCATTCCCAGTGAATGCCACCACATTTGCCACTGTGACTTTGTTCTTAATGTACATGCGCGAGGGTGGAGAGTGTAGCATTCCAGACTCTGAGCCGCCATCTGTCCAGCTGCAGCCTCTGCAGCCGCAGACGCAGCCGACCAGCATGTAAGCGTCATTCATTTTTAAGCAAACCTATCTGTAGACAGTTTTTACACAGGTCAATGATCTGTTAATTAGTGTCCACAATCACAGAGGAGAGCTAAGTTTTGGGTAAGCGTCTGTCCATAAAGCTTAAACCAAGTGGTCTCACATAGTATTTAAATAATATATATTTTAAGAGAAAAGCTGCACTTGTAAATATGGTCTCTTTGCTTTTGTACATATTTTGCTTTTTTAAGCAAATTTAAATAAACTTGACAGTTACAAGAGTTACTGTAACATACAGTGACGGTTACAGATGTCCCGAAAATGTTGAACACTTTGATCCTATGATGCCGTTTTCATCCTATAATATTACACAAGCCTAAACACACAGCACGGCATTTGGTATATTTGTGAATCGGTGCTGCTTATACTGTTACTTTCTACCATTAGTAAAATGAAGATGATTTTCAGGGTAATTTTTAATAGTCAAAAACTATCCTGTTTAGCGTCATGTGAACACTGTTTTGTAGCATCTTGTGTAAACAGTTGCATGCAAATTTTCATGTTTATTAATGCTTCATGTAGCTTTAACTGGATTAGGCAGAAATTTGAAAAGGTAAATAAATTTAAAAAAAAATGACAATGCAGTTTTTAACCTAAAGATCTCCCCTCTCTGTCCCAAGTCACTAGCAAACATTGGCTTGCACACATGCACAAAAATATGCACAGAAGACGAGCTGCGATTTGGGGCTCTAGCTACTACGACTACTGAGCCACTGGTAATCGCTAACAGAAGGTTAAACTGTCACTTGTACTGAATGACCATTATGGTTACAAAAACTAGGTTTCAAGGCCAGTCGCTTTTCTTTCCAGGAAAGAGGGTGAAACTTTAGAAGCGATTGTCTACATTGCTGCTGGGGATCAGACTTGTGACTTCTTAACATCCCCTTACCCAGAAGTAGCCACCGCAGTCATGTGTTGGAAGAGTAACGGGAGGATCAGAATGAAATTCAATCTAAGTCCTCGGCTGGAATGGAAACTGAAAAGAGTGTCTTGACTTCTTTCATTTCAGTCAGGCTTTTCACGATCATAATCTCAGCATCTCACTGAAAAGATGTGATTGGCTAAAGTCTCTGACGCTAGATTTTGTCTTGTTTGTTTGTTTTGGCAGAAAATTGAAATTTTTGGACAATGGAGTGTTTATTGAACCTTCTGGTGAAATATAAAAAAATAAATACTAATTTGGATATATGATACACTTGGCTTTAGGGGGGGGTGTTTGTTTTTTAAGTCCTATGATGCCAAAAAAATTTCTGCCTACACCAGCTTTACCTCCCTCGTAGCAAAGTTAATTGTGGCTGCTGTATAAAGTTTAAAGTTTGGAGTTACCACAAACTTTTTATACCACTACTTTGACTGTAATATCTGTAAAGATAGAAAATTTGTAATGAAAAATATTACAGGCTCTGATGGTGGTTTGTTACAGTACGACGTAAGAATTTGATGGTCAGAAAAAAATAACGGTGTAATATTTTCTTTGTTTGAGGCGGTCATTGTAAAACCAAATCAGACGCAGTGTAATCATGTTGTGGACAATGTAGTGTGTCCAAGGAAAGCACCTTACGGTACAACATTAAGCATGTGTATGGTTAAAAATACATTTTGGCAATCACATTTTCTCAGAATGGATTTTACAATTCCTACAAAGGGAAGATTCTCTTGCAGTTTGCCTAGACCAGTCAAGTACACTAATTTCTGCCACCTAGAGGCAGAGAAGGTAATGGCGCCTGTATTTTTAAGATATACAAAGTCTGTTTTTCTGTATAGTTAAAAATTGATATATTCTTCAGGATTAAAATAACAATTATACCCAGTCAGCCTGCACCAAATGCATTCACACACACCTCTATATTAGATATTCACAAGAAAGGTGTCCTAAATACAGAAGCCATTACTTTCCCTTTATGTAAATGATCTACATCTTCACAGCTCACTGGCCTCCTGGTGTAGCTTAGCCCGGGAGTGCCGGCTTAGATGTGGAGGTCTTAAAAAACTGCTTTGAATTTGTCCAAAGAGAATGTACATATTGAATGTGGCAGTTTTGTTTGTTTTGTTTTTTTTGCTTTGTGAGAACTCTAAGATTTTACTTTAATTGCATCCATCTGTTATCTTTTTTTTTTTTCCTCGCAATGTTTTTGCCTTTGGGTTTATTTTTATTGGCACGTAATTCCTGGTATCTCTGTAAAAGAAAATGCTGCTGTAAATATCTGATGTTGCTATAGTGTTTGTACTGTTAACAACTTGTACAATACCTTTCACCAAAGTAGAATATGTAATTTAAAACCCCAAAGGAAAATAGTGAAATAAAACCCTTTTCTTTTTGGGGTTTTTTTGGGCTGGGCATTTATACGTTTGAACATTTGGAAACCCTAAATTATTAGGCTTCTAACAAACCCCAAACAATAAAGTTTTAAGTGAATGAAAGAATGAGCTGTCTTAATTCAGTAAATAATGTGATGTAATAAAATCCAGAAACATGTTTTTGCCTACATGGTCTGTTAGAAGGAAACGGGCTGACCTCTGGAGGAAGTAGGCTGAGATCAAAGATGCTCAATGCAGGTATTGGAAAAGATTTCTTTCTCGAAATGTGGCAGAAAACTACTTTAATAAACATATATAAAAATATAGTTTATTAAACAAAACAAACATATTCATTATTATGTTATTCAGGTTTCAATTATTGAATTCTTACCAATGCTGCTTAATACTATCTTACAGGTCAACTGTACACTTTGAAGAAACCCAATGTGTTGTTTAACATAAATATAAAGTTGAGTGTTGTGCCCCTTCAACTTGTTGTGCAAAAAAGGATGAGCCAAGATCCTGAAGCTCTTCTCTCACTGAGAGATCGTATTAAATGCAGTCAACGTATTATTCTAACTGCTGTCTTCTAATTCTAATTCTAAAGAAGCAGAAGAATGTATGAAGTGTAAAGAAATACAGATAATAAGGATACATGAAAAAAAAAAAAAAGATGTATTTCAGTTTGTGGAGTCCCAACAGTGTCTTTTCCAGCTAGCTGTTCTTTCCTGATTTTGATGTGTTCACGAGGAAAGAGTCACAGGAGTAGCGCAGGAAACGATAGATCTCCTCAGCTTTGGGTCGACTCATACACCCTCCCTTCTGTATGGCTTCTATCGGGCTGCAGGGAGGAAGCAGGTAAAGAGGAGATTATGTACTTAAGAAGAAGAAAGTGTTCATAATTTGATACAACACAACGTACATCACCTGTTTATTAGCTGGGCGATCGATGTGAAGGTGTGGCTCATGTTGAGAGCTTGAACATAGTTAACTGAAGGCAAGCTCAAGTACAGCTGCAGCGCTTGCTGCCTTTGCTGCCCTTTGACTTCCACTGGTACGCCGATGCCGTGACCCTTGCGGTGCTCCAGACGTGCCACATCTGCCAGCAGCCCGGCACTCTCTTCAGCACCGTCACTCCACAGCAGGCGAACCCCTGATCGCACTAGCGCTGCCAAAGTGCTGTCAAAGTAGCGGGTTCGCTGAAAGGGACGGGATGCCTCACCTGGGACAGTGACGGTTAACATAAAGATCAGAAAGACATTGTCTCATGCAGCAATCAGTCAGTCTAATCCTCTGTTAATTCAGCTGGGTGAATTTGGCCATGCAGATGCTGTTTCAACCCTCCACCACGCCTACATCCACTTGTAGGCTCCAGGGGGGAATGTTTACTGATTATTACCTACATTCGTTGGATCATATTTGTAGGCACTAACTGAGTCATATGGTTTTCCATCTTTAATCTACTGCTGTAACTACTTTAAAGACAAGTTACTGGACTTAACTCCTTTAATGCAAAACTTAAAGAGTGTAATATATTTAGCTGTGTTTAGGTTTTAGACTTTTTATTTTTAAAGAAAATGTTCATATTTTGGCATATATTCTTATTTACCATTTACCATAAGGGCTGCAAAATTACAAAATGAGCCACACTTTGAAAACGTACCAGTCTTGGTTCGGTCTTTTTCCACTATCATGCACACGCGCTCAAACAACCCCTGCAAGCTGTTCACTCTTTCCACCAGTCGCTTCCGGTTCTGTGCCGCAGCCAGATCTGATTGGCTGTGCCTTTCCACCGCCATGCGGTTGCTGACAATGAAGTAGCTGCTGTCCAAAGAGCACACGTAGACGGTGGCTGCGTGTCGCTGACGCAGACTGGTCAGCAGCTCCACCCCGCTACTGATGCAGCGACTGTCCACCAGAATGCAAACAGACCCAGATGGCGCGGAGGTTTCACTCACTATTAAATCCTCAGCTGTGGTCTTTTGAGGAGCCAATGAAGTGGCTGGGACTGCCTGCGGAAATGAAAGGAAAAACACCTTATACTTGATTTAAACCTGTGGTGATAACAGGTTAAATAACTCAATATAATATACTTCTTGGTCCCAGAAGAAAACATTTTTTATATATACAGTATCTCACAAATGTGAGTACACCCCTCACAATTTTGTAAATATTTTGTTATATCTTTTCATGGGATATCACTGAAGATATGACACTTTGATACAATGAAAAGTAGTCAGTGTACAGCTTGTATAACAGTATAAATTTGCTGTCACCTCAAAATAACTCAACATACAGCCATTAACGTCTAAACCGCTGGCAACAAAAGTGAGTACATCCCTAGGTGAAAATGTCCAAACTGTCCCCAAAGTGTCAATATATTGTGTGGCAACCATTATTTTCCAACACTGCCTTAACTCTGTTGGGCATGGAGTTCACTAGAGCTTCACAGGGTGCCACTGCAATCCTCTTCCACTCCTCCATGATGACATCATGGAGCTGGTGGATGTTAGAGACCTTTCGCTCCTCCACCTTCCATTTGAGGATGCCCCACAGATGCTCAATAGGGTTTAAGTCTGGAGACATGGTTGGCCAGTCAAGTACCTTTACCCTCAGTTTATTTAGCAAGGCACTGGTCTTTTTTGAGGTGTGTTTGGGGTTGTCATCATGTTGGTATACTGTCCTGTGGCCCAGTTTCTGAAGGGAGGGGATCATCCTCGGCTTGAGTATGTCACAGCACATGCTGGCATTCATGGTTCCCTCAATTAACTGTAGTTCCCCAGTGCCAGCAGCACTCATGCAGCCCCAAACAATGACATCCCACCACCATGCTTGACTGTAGGTAAGACACACTTGTCTTTGTACTCCTCACCTGGTTGCCGCCACACACCCCTGACACCATCTGAACCAAATAAGTTTATCTTGGTCTCATCAGACCACAGGTAATCCATGTCCTTAGTCTGCTTGTCTTAAGCA